>JAJHUR010098777.1:0-18002 GCA_027495735.1 Lutjanus campechanus | reverse complement strand
TAATAAGATACAATGATAAATGGAGGACATTTGTTATCCAAAAGAACAAAGGTCAACTTCACTGTCACATCATAATGTTCAGCTCTCTGTCAGTCCTTTATCTTCCTCTGTTAAAAAAAAGGCTCTAAGTGAAGACAGCATGTTTCTCAGTGGAGATTATTCACTGGAATCACACACGTCAATATAATGATAACTTCAATTTCATCAAACGACACACGTAATACCCTTTATTAAGTTCCTTCAAAGTCTTCACTACATATGTTATACGAGTCTGGACAAACATGGGTGTAATCTGCAACTTGAATGGTTGACACAGGCATACAGCAAGGTGGTAATTCTCGTTTTGTTATAATGTGGGGGTATTTGTCAGGGGCAACATTTAAGAAGTTCAGGTCAGGTATCACAATACAAACACAACACTTTGTGAGGACACATGACTCACAGTTATGTAGACATCCCAGCTCCCATCCCAAACTGACAGACTAAAACTTAAGACATTTGTATATATTTTTTATTTTAGTTGTTTTTTTTAAGCACACAATATTGTTTTGGTTAGTTTCCATCTTTCTGATGTTGAGTTTTTATTTCGGTTAACTAAAATGTTTTTTTTGCATCACCTAACTATAATAACTTTGATGTGCTCCGATGTTTTCCAGTTGAAACTTTGTTCAGAACAGGTTCCAGCAGTAAAATAACACAACACAAAATGGGACCTGAATGCTAGATGAAATGCATTTGTGATATAATCAACTTGTGAAAGCTGCAAAGATGCATCGGTGCGAGGAAACAGCCACATCCTGTTCACATCCACAGAGAAGGGAAAGGTGCTCTCGTTGTCTGCCATGTAATAAGTCAAATATCAGCACATGGTTACAGCTCTGCAGGTGGCTTCATGATGAGTGAAAGCAGCCATCAGCTTTCCCTTTTTACCAATTTTGGACTCTCGTGGGACTGAGGCCACTAAACAAATACTGTCTGTGTTTTTGTGGGTTAAAACCGAAACTGTTACAGTTCAGCGCACGTTGTGCTCTCTTGCGTGCATTAATGCAGAGTACACCGAAGAAGCTAAATTAATTTCTTACTTGAACTGGAGGCATATCACCTGTTTGTATATCAGTAGGCAGCATATTCTGTATTACACACGCATTATATCCTGTCAGTGAGGTAGTGTAGATGCATCTGTACGAGGTGAAAACATTTTTTACTCAATAAGAAATAAAGACTTAATCCTTTTTTTATGTCAGACATGCCAGAGCTCTATCTTTACCGCCACTGGACAGTAAAATTTATGATCCAACAGATGCTAGACCTGACACCAGCATGTGTGATTGAAGAGGGAGACAGACAGCGAGACAGGCCCACAGCCATGAGTGGAGTTAGCATTTTAGCATCAGACTGCTATCTGTGACCTTGTTGACATTTTAACTCGTACAAAGTCTTGTTTTTTTTGGTTGAAACTTTTATCACTGAAATTCTTTGTTACATGTTTCCTCCCCTGATTCTGTGTAAACTGACTGTTCGTGTGGGCTTGCATGAGAGACTGCATTTCATGTGATAAAAGGCTTCACCACATTGACATGTCAGCTTGTTTTGCATGGGCAGAAGTCATCTTAGTTCCTCTTTACTCTGGGCCCACATCATTTTTTCCACTTCCTCTTTGATTTACAGTTATCGGACGACTCTGAGTACATTTCCATCAGGGCCGTCTATGGGAGGAACACACTGAAACAGAGAGACAGAAAGAGAGGCGAATGAGTAAAAGGATTATTTCACAAGTTTAATAAGTGAATGACTCACGTGTGCTCTTGAGTAACATCATAAAAAGTATTGACCACATGTTTATCATCCGGGATCTGTTACTAATAGTATTCAGATACCAAAGCTATTAAAAAAATAATCTGAGTGCTCATTCAAGACCTCAGTTCAGTTAAGTCTTTTTTGTCCTGCCTGAAATTCGGCCTGCAGCAGCAAAACCAGACAGTGTTCAGTGACTTTTTCACGTTTCACTTTTTCAGTGTGCATGTAGTAAATTAAAAATAAATCTATTTTGTGTGCCTAGGGCTTTTTTTTTCTTTTTGCCATGGCACTGAAAGAGATATCAACTATTTTCACAGTTTTTGTTTGTATTTCAGATCTGTGCCTTGTTATCGTCCCCCCAGACTTCCTTTTTCTAAACTTGCAAATATTTAAAATTAAAGTCCTTTTTGTTAGTATCTTGCTACTTGAGTACTTTGCTACTACTCTTAGTATTTTAGTTTCCATCCTAGTATTTCTTTGACTGTTGTTGTTATGTAGAACATGTGAGGGAAACAGTGTGGTATTGGTGTGTATCTGAGAGCCTGTGGTTGAACCCTGTTGTCTCTCTGATTGTACTCACTAAATAAGGGCATTAAACGAATCAGTGATGGGGTGTGCCGCAATTTCCTTCAATTAAATGAGGGTAAAACTGAAATAATTGATTTTTGCACCAAAGTAGAACAAATGGCAGGCACCCCGGCGCGTGCAGTCATGGATTCAGACCTAAAATTTTACCAGCAGTCGAGACAAAAGTCGGCCTATTAACACACAAAAATCTGAATCGGAGAATGTCTGAACAAGATTTAATAAAATAATTCATGCTTTTATTCTGAGGAGGTTGTAATGGGCTTTTCTCAGGTTTTGCTAAGAGCTCTCTGACAGCTGCAGCTCATTCAGAACAGAAGCTGCTCTGCACATCACACCATGCTGTCAGGGAGTTGATTTTAAAGGTCCAGTGTGTAAAATCTACAGGGATTTATTGGCAGAATATGACAGGAATTCAATATGATATTAATAAGTATGTTTTCATTAGTATATAATCACATGAAAGTGTGTGAGTTGTGTTTTCATAATTTTAGAAGGAGCTATTTATATCTAGGCCACATGTCCTCATTACACATATAAACATAGACACCGCATGGGCCTTTGAAACATATGTCAGTGTCGCTGCCGTGTTGGTCCCGTCCACACTGGCCTGTAAGTTAACAGGAGCATTTTTTTTTTCTGCATAAAAAGCACTTAAACGTTTACATTTCTCAACCAATTTCAAGAAGTTGTGTTTACATTCAAGAGATCATGATCTACATTGAGTAAGTTAGAAAAAAAAAAAACTTTTTTCCAGCTCCATGTAGATCATAAACCCTTGAATATAACATGATTCACTGAAATCAGTTGAGAAATGTAAACATTAAAGTGCTTTTTATCCAAAAACTGCAGCTCCCCTATTCTAACATATCTGATCACAGGCCAGTCTTGCCTGGACCAGTATGGCGGCAACATCATTGACACATTGCAGCAAAGGGCCGAAGTGGTCAATACGGTGCCGATGTATATACTGTACAGGTCCTTTTCCTCAGAGGCTGCCATGTTGAATTGCCATGTTTCTACCGTGGCCCAGAACGGACAAACCAAACTCAAGCGTTTCTTAACTCAACAAGTATATTCATATACATATAAAACAAACAAGCAACCCCAAAACAGTTCATCCTTTCTTTTTAAGACCTATTTAAGACCATATGCACATCCATATTAGCAAAAAAAGTACATGCACAGTTTGCATTAGTGGTTATTGTTCAATGTTGGCTCTGTTTTAAAGTTCTAACAGTGTGATTAATACAATTTCTTCCCTAAAACACATTTAAAAGTGAGACTGATATTAATGCAACTTGCAAATGCAAACTCAAGTTACATTAACTACATGATTCAATAATTTTTTAAGATCTGAAAAAATCATATTTTAGACATTATAAGGCCTGAAATTCAGCTTATTGGATTTTAGACTTTTTAAGGACCTGCAGAACCTCTGTAGTTGGGGCCTTTCATGTTTTTAGCAGCTACCATACGTTCTCGTACACGCATGGAATGGCAGGGTGAGATGAGGTGTGTTCACTTGTTTGCAATCAAATCCTCACCACTAGATGCCACTCAGTCCTACTCTCTGGTCTTTTACAGTACTGATATTGTTCATAAATGATTAAATAGTTTTGCAGCAGAATAAATTTCTGCTGCGCTATAATATCAGCAGATCAGACTCCTGTGGTCAGGCAGAACTGGTCTGCTGATTGTTCCCAGAAATAAATAGAAGCACAGAGAATCTGATAAACATCTAGACCTTTAAGAGTTCAGAAGCCTGACTGCTAATAAAACCTTCAGCTATAGATATAACAGCTGCGAACTCCTCCTGCAAACCTTTCACGTGCGCATTTGACTTCACAGAATGGAAAAAGTTAGATCATCAGACATGCGAAACCTGCATCATAAAAATGATAAGTCCACCGATAACTGTAGGGACGCACTTTACTATCTCACAGTGCAGACTTTTCTGTAGAAATCGGGGTCTTAACAGCTTCTGAGTGGCTGTAAATCACGTTTACAGTCAGTACAGTCGTCTATAGGCTCTCTCTCATGAAGGATGACACCTCTGGAGATGGTTTTACTTATAGTCGTGCTCCGCGAGATAAAAATTCCACATGCATCAACTGAGAGACACCTGTTACATTTCTGACATTCATAATGTGGTGAAACATGTTTCTCTTTTTTTGTGAGCCTGCTGCTGTGGCGTCTATACATGTCATGGGCAGCATGCCCCGGTGTCTGTGCATGAAGAATGACACCGTGTGGCCATAGAGGGAAAAGCAAAAACAACTCTGCCGCAAATGGCAACAGGAGACATTTTTAGACACACTCTTTAAGAAATCTGTCCTTTACAATTCAAAAATCTTTTAGTTAAGCCATGCTGTGCAATGTGACTGTCAGGAACTCTCCCACGCATCTTACGTAGGTGAAGTGCTAAATGACAAGTCAGCAAAATAGCCCCAAAATCTAGGCTAATGCATCGCACAGACTGCTGCGAGGGAGGATCCTGAACTTGATCTGTGACCAACTGCAGACTGCTGCTGGGACAAATTAAACTGTATTGTTATAAAGTCTGAAAACAGGGTTTCTGCAGGTTTCAACAACTTCAATTTAAAAACAATTATGAGCGCAATTTAAGACATATTTCATGTCTATACTGGCAAAAAAGTTAATGCAGTTTGCATGAGTGGTTATTGATTTAATGTTGGTTATATTTTGTAGCCGTGTATCAATAGTCTACAATTTTTTTCCCCACAAACTTTTAAAAGCAAGACTGGGGTTAAAGCTAACTTTATCAGAGCTGCAACTAATTTCCATTGTTGATTAATCTGTCAATTATTTTTCCAATTAATGGATTCTAGTTTGGTCAATAATAAAATGTCAGAAAATAGAGGAAAAATGTCGATCACTGTGTCCCAAAGCCTAATGACGTCCTCAAATGTCTTGTTTTGTTCACAACCCAAAGATATTCAGTTTACTGTCAGAAGAGTAAAAAAGAAAAACAGAATATATTTACATATAAGAAGCTGGAATCAGAGAATTTAGACTTGTTTTTTCCTTTGAAAATTACTCAAAACGATTAAAAGATTAACAAAGTGGTAGGAAATTAATTTAGCAGTTAACAACTTATGAATTCATTGTGGCAGCTCCTAACTTTATAACTAACTAACATAAAATTATTAGTATTTAAGACATTTTAAAGGCCTAAAATTCAGATTATCTGTCTTTTTAAGAGTTCTCAAGAACCTGAAGAAACCCTGGAAATGATCAGGAACAAAATTCAACATCTGAAACTCAAGTTTGTTAAAATATTTCCAATCTATTCTAGTATATGCAAAGCAAATGCAAACAAACAGCTACCGGAAAAGAAGCGGGTAAACATAGAGACGTCTGCCGGGGGTTTAAATTAAAATAACGGATGCACAGAATTGAAAATGTGGGTACAGTTTTGATGGTAATGAGCTTTACATCTTAAAGTCTGTGAGTACACAGACTGTTCATCTTTAATATTGAAATATCAGCGAAATGAATTACATTACAAGCACAGCTACAGCATATAACTCCAGGACAAATCCATATGAAGAAAAAAATAAAAATACAAACTTTAAATTTAAAAAATGTACAGAAATTACAGAAAATCATTTCAAGTTAAAAACCAATATCTGAAAATGGATTTAACAAGTCAGAATCCTAAGAACAAAATGCACTTGGCTTGGAAGTTGGTATTGACACATTTATACACACCTGATGCCGTCATCATTATATACATGACATTTCAATGATACTGCAGAAAAACTGGGGGAGAGGTTTGACTTAGAGGTCACTGAAGAAGGAAATAAAGACGGTGGGTGTTAGTTGTTCTCCGGTTCTGCCTTGTTGAGCTCTCATATTGGACAAACTATCATGGTCTCCTTTTACAAACATAATTGTCATGATCTCTGGACATCCAAAACAACAAGCAAACAGTTTACAGGTGAAAAGGGAAAACCACAGAGCCCCACATGAGAACTAAGGCTGGATATGTGCTGGTTAAATCCTTTTTTTTTTTTCTTCTTCTTACCAACTCACAAAGCATCATGGCTGACATCATTAAAAAATTCATCAGATGTTAGTTTCAGCCACAATTTTAAACTGTTTTTTTTTTGTTTTTTTGTTTTTTTTTTTAATTTTACAGCAGTGCCACAAGTGTTCAGTGATGGCTTTCAGTCCAAAAAAAGTCCAAAATATGTGCTTTTTGCATAGTGTCAATGCAGTTTGTGTTTCCGTTTCTTGTGTTTTTTGTCCTTCTTCTTGCTGGAACATTTAACACAGAACCACTGCTGGTCCTCGGGAGGGGCTGTAAGGATCCCAACGCAAGGCCTGAGCACACGAGAGAAGAAGAAGAAGAAGAAGAGAGGTCAGGTCAGTGAAAAGATGCAGAGGATACAGCTTTTTTTCACATCTGATTTTTGGGGCAATATTTGTCTGAGACAAGTGCACTGAGCTGGATGAGGAGTGACGAGACGGCCTGAAGAGAACCAGACTCTTTGCACTCTTTTCACACGGTGATTTTAGGTTTAAATTCAACCAAACCAGAGCTGGTGATTAGTGACAACAGGCGAAGTACAACACGCAGCTCTGTAAGTGACAAATCAAGTTCACTGTTTCAAGGTAGCACATCCTGTCACATTTTCATGATTCAGCTGACTTATGACTGCATCGTATCTTTTTATTTAAAATATAAGGCAACTAAAAATGGCAAGCATATTTTCAGTGTCGGCAGCTAAAAACTGATTCACCTTCTGAAGTTAATGTTGAGCCCTGAGATGTTTCACAAAGTATGAAGATGTTTCATGCATTACTTGGAAATCAAGTTACCCGACCGATTCTGTTCTTTATGATTTCAAAAAAAGCTTTTATATGTCAGTATCATAAACTAATGAACTACATATATATATTCGTTGTGAACCGTATGGTGCAGGACACTCAGTTCTGTACACCCTGTGACCAAAAGAAAGCGCAAGTTTATCCGGAACTGCACCAGTTCTAGCATGCAAGTCGGCTTGGCCCAGTTAGCCAGGTTAGTAAAGCTAATGTATCATGTCCGTGAATGTTCTCATTCGTCCAGGTCATTGTAATCCCAAGAAAGATTAAATGAAAAGCAACTGGACTTGTTCAAAAGCCTTTTTTCTGAAGATGTTTCGCCTCTCGTCCAAGAAGCTTCATCAGTTCATGCCTGTCAGACTAGTCTGAGCTAGTCTAACTAAATGGTGGCAACTCAGGTATTTAACCTCTATGGATGTGTTCAAATTCATAAGTGCTCTACTCAGTTCTGACGACAGTCGCTAGGAGTCGTTAGTCCTAGGAAGTCACCCGAAACCAGGTATGAGTGACGGCCGTTAGAGTCACATGAATGTGAACCACTGTTGTTTTTGGAGGCCAAGTTGTTGAATCTCCTGGGCAAAGATGAAATAACAGCATTGTACATAGGAGAGAGGTTATGTCTCAGGCCTCCTCCTCTGTTGAGAGTAGGATTTCTCCATTTTAACATAGATGGCTTCCTTAACTCCTCTCTCAAAACATGTCCTCCCTGTCTAGAATGTGGACATTGTTGTCCTCAAAGGAGTGTGTTTTCTCCTTAAGGTGTAAATAGACAGCTGAGTCCAGGCCTGAAGAGTTAGGTCTCCTGTGTTGAGCCATGCGTCTGTTCAGTGGTTGTTTTGTTTCTCCTATGTATAGGTCATTGCAGTCCTCGTTGCATTGGACGGTATACACCAAGTTGCTCTTTTGTGTATGTGATGTGCGGTCTTTAGGATGTACCAGTTTCTATCTGAGCTGAGTGTGTTGCTGGGTTTGAAATACACTGGGATGTGATGCTTGTTGAACACCCTCCTGAGTTTTTCAGATATCCCAGACACATACGGGATCACTATGTTGTTCCGCTTGTTTTTCTTTTTCTCATCACCCTCAGAGTTGGTGTTCTTTCTGGCACGTGTGGCTGATGAAGCTTCTTGGACGAGAGGCGAAACGTCTTCAGAAAAAGGCTTTTGAACAAGTCCAGTTGCTTTTGATTTAATCTTTCTTGGGATAAATCTAATGTAGCATCATTAGTGTCTGAATCACAAACACAAAGGAGAGACCAGAGCTGGAGTTTCCTCCCATGACATTTTGATCCTCTATGGGAGCATAACGGTTAACTGGTTGGTTACAGCAAAAATGGAAAAAGATAAGTGGAGCGGACAAAAGCTGCGTGCTGACATTGTTCAGCTGAAGTTGGCTATGTCTGTGAAACATTTCAGACATACTCATTTACGGAGGCATCACCTGAATGTGCAGAACGAGACAAAAACAGACAGAGGCGAGACTTTCTCCCCAAAGCTTTCAGACAGCCTCTCGCTCTCACAGACCAAAGTGATAATAAACCCTACAGGAGTGTTTGTCGCTGCACATATGTGACTATGCTCCGTCTTTGACAACACAGGATTCAAGCATACAGTCAAGTGTGCATGTACCTCGCTCTTATTGACAATATTTCAGTATTTCAGAGCCTTAACTGTTAAGGTAAGAATTATGGTCGATGAGACACTGTTAAATGTTTCTATTTCTCTAAATAAATAACAAATATTGTATTTTCTACATGTTTTTGTTTTCCCTGGTGTGCTGAAAACGTATCGAAAAGTGAAATTTGTGTACCATTATACCCCTAATGTAAGTATTTTTTTGTTTAATTATTATATTTTAATGAAGTATAGGAGTTATATGAAGTAATCGATATATTGAACTAAAATAAAAACATAAATTAGCTTAAAACTGTCAAATTGAGTTCATGTCTTGGCATGTGTGTAACATTTCTACAGTGTGAGAGTTTTGGCAGCAGGACAATTGAGATAAATGACAGATGAGAAACCAGAGCTGGAAGATGTCATCTGAAAGCTCTGTGGTTTCTCAGTAAGATAAAATGACAACGAGTGGAAACCAAAACTGTGCGGTGACCTGTTGAACTGAAGTTTTGGGGACAGTATGTCTCTAGAAACATGAAACAGCCAAACAAGCTGTTGGTAACACAATCCTCGGGGGCAGGGGTCTCACTGTGATGTCCCTTTACATGTACATTTCAGTCAAAGACAAGCTGCAGCCATCCAGGAATTATCCACTACCGGACTCAGACACTCTCACTACTGATGGATGGACCTCCAGAAGTAAATAAAACTTGAAAATAGTCTTGACTATAGACAGTAACATTAAGTAAAAACTGTTGCCCTGCATGGTAACAGACTTTAAACTATACTGCTGACTCTAACGTTTGATTTAAGTTAATTATAGAGTGCAACAGGAAGTCCTGGAAATGAGTTAATATTTTTGCACCTACTTCACTCGTTTTAAAGTCAGTGTTTTTTTCCGACTTGGTTCTTGGTTATATGCCTGAAATAAGGTCTGTGGTTAACACAAGCTTAAGAGATTTTCACATTATGTTCTGCGACATAAAATACGCCAGTAAATACCACACTCATCAATTTTGAGTCTTTTAAAGAGGCGGTTTCTAATAAGTGGCTACACGAGGCTGCAGAGGATGTCGGAGACATTAAACGTCATCATTCTTAACACACAAGTCACACAACTGTGTTGTGGTTTGTTTATAGCCTAACGTTAGTTTTATACTTCTGGAAATTGCAATTACACTTCAAAAATCATGAAGTGGTGTTCAATGTCTGAGGATTATCTTGCTGAACAAAACACTATCATCACTATCATTAACTTCTGTTTGCCTCAGAAGTTATTTTCTGCACTAATCTAATGGAAAATCCTGTTGGTTTTTTGTTTTGTAGAGCGATGCCAACTTCCTGGTCGGCCTACAAAAATATCCCTGCATCATTCTATTATAAACTTATCTAAAAAAAAAACCTTTTCACTCATTTACTTTTTATTTGCAAATCTGTCTCACGTAAGAAGAACAGTTTACAGACAAACTGACATTTGTTTTGTTTTTTTTCACTTTTAAACCAACCATTTACCAACATGTTCACATTTTTCAAAATAAATGACAAACTGTGACCCAAAACTTAAAACTTTGTGTACCATTACAATCCAAATTTTCACCAACAGGCACAAACACAAGCCAGTGAACTGAAGAGATAGTCTGGATTTTTTGCAGTGAGGTTGTATGAGGTACTTCGCTGTAAACAGTGTGTTACCTACAGTAGATGGTGGTTGACTCGCCCCCCAGCAGGAGCACCGTGTAGGAAGCTACAGTAAGCAATGAACTGCTGTGAACGGGGGTCAGCAGCAAAATATATTTTAGCAACCTAAAAAGAATCAGTTTATAAGTACGCTATATTTAGAATATTTTCACCTCTTTACCTTGCTGTCACACTGCCTTTTCTGAGGGGAAACCACTATTATATAAGCCAAATGTTGGTGTTTTTTACTGTTTTTGCTAAAGGAATGTCGTAGCTTTGGAGAGAGCAATATCTGGCTTATATAACGGCTGTGTGACGGCAACATAAAGCAGTGAAAATATTCAAAATATAGAGCACACTTAAACTGATATAGATTTTTTTTTAGGTGATCCTTTTTTAAGTGGTTAAAATACATTTTGTTGCCGACCACAGCAGGACATTGCTTTTACAAATTGGGGGCGTCGACCACCGTCTACTGTAGGTAGACAACCCCATTTCAAATAATCTGAACTTTCCCCTTTAAGGCTGAACTGTCAACAAAACATGCAGAACTGTAATCCTCTATACAAATACAAAATGGTACAAAAATGGGTCATTAGGTCAGAAAAGAAAAACAAAATAAAAGTCTCTTACCAATGATACCAATCATCACAGTCATCACATCCTATCATAGGACTGCCATCATCAGGTTTGTTGCATCCAGGACAAATCCAGATCTGGTTTCCCCATTCATCTCGGATCTTCAGTAAACACATGAAACAGAAAGCATCAGCAAAACAGCTATTAAACTATTACCTAAACAATTCTATCTTTGGTGTAATTTACTTGCTTATCAATAAATGAAAGTCCAGAGCACGAGCACTCACCACGTAGGTACTGACGGTCTCAGTCACTACGCTGCGGACCGGCGTTTTGAGGGACGCGGCGGGAGAGAGCATAGGGCCGGGGGAGAGCAACGATGAAGGGGGAGGAGGTGGTGGAAGCGGAGAGGGAGGCGGGGGCAGGATGGGTGCGATGGGGGCAAGTATCGGGGGCGGCGGGGGCGTCCGAGGACGATTCCCAGGTCCAGACTTGGCGGCGGGGGTCTTGGGCGTTGGCGTCTTGGGCTCTGAATTTGGAACCACTTTGCTGATAACACTGAAGATAAACAGAGACAAATACAAGTTAATAAAAACAGGAGACTTTAGTAACTCTATGTAAGCTATATAATGTAAAGAATATAAATAAACAAGGTACCTCCAGGGTTCTCCAGGACTTTTTAAGACCTTTTTAATACCACTCATGATGAAATTTAATGCTAATTTCATGGCCATAAAGTAGAAAAATATATAAAAAAATGTAGTGGTAAATAAAAGCAGAAAAATACGCTGGATTAGTGTGGATTTTAAGCCCTTTAAGCCCCACAAAACAATTATTTACCAAGTACTTCAATGTGGTAAGAGGTTTTATTAAAATACTCAACACCTTAAAAGAATTATCTAAAAAATAAATTCAGGGAAGGATTAGTAAAGAATGATATCTTCTATACTTTAACTATAGCTAAATGCTTCCAAAGTAGCTACAGTTATGTTTACAAAAGCAAAGTCACTTTATAAACTCAATAATATCTCACTAGAAACAAGAGCTGCAACGATAAATCAATTATGAACTGATTATTAAATTAATTACCAACTATTCTGATAATCGATTCGTCCGTTTGAGTAACTTTTGTTGGAAAAAGGGTCTAAATTCTCTGATTGCAGCTTCTTAAATAAAAATATTTTCTGGTTTCTTTACTCCTCTCTGACAGTAAGTTAAATATCTTTGATTTGTGGGTAAAAAGACTTTTGAGGACGTCGTCTTGATATTTGGAAAACACTCATCAACATTTTTCACCATTTTCAGACATTTTATGGACCAAACAACTAATCGATTAACCAAGAAAACAATTGATAACAAAAATAATTATTAGTTGCCACCCAGTCAGTCAAAAATGTTAATCAGATAAATCATATTTCTGGACATCAGTCAGGATTAGTCCTCTGTCTTCCCCCCTCTGCTGCTGATGTGATTCACTGCCTGCAGGTACCTCTGTTAGAGGGAGCAGGAGGAGCAGGAGGAGGAGGAGGAGGAGGAGGAGGAACTGCTTTGTCTCAGTCAGCAGTAAGTTTACAACAACTTGCCAAATTTTAAGTTACGTGGCAAACCGAGTTTAACAGTCAGACTCCATACAGACAGCTTTTGTTTCAGCTTGTTTGTGACAATTTGCCATTAGCTGAGTAAGTGTGCTGTGCTTGTGTGAAACAAAGATGGATGGAAGACTGCTGACAGAGCAGATTAAAATATCGCTTTCTAAAAATTTCTACTCGTTGAGCAGCTGTACAGAAAAAGTATTGGCTTTTTACTCGGGAAATTTTATTGCACTTAATCACAGTGATGAATGTAGCTGTCGTCCACTTGAGCAGCCTGATATTAGTGTTACTTTCACTTTACTGTCTCTGCTCTGCTGTTCAGACTTTGCTCTGTGTGTTTGTGTTTGTGTCTGTAGGTGGAGTTCAACCTCAACACGGAAACTTTATATACATTTCTACAGTTATTTATGACATTATGATTTCATGTTTATCAATGAAACTGAATTCTTTGTAAACTAACTAAATTCAATACTACCACTGATTAATATGCGACAATAACAAGAATGTACTTTTTAATATGTACTTTTAATGTGTACTAAATACGTGATTTGTCTTTACTTTTATTAATTACTTAGTCATTCATTTTAATTTCTGCTTTTTTATATTCTAAAGTGAATTATTGTTCTTCAGAATATTTTTTTCAAGGGGCTCAGGTCTGCCTTTAAAATGAGATCTCAATCTCAGTGGGATTTTAATAAATCCATCTGATTAAACAGAAGTTACATATTTGCAAATATAATACTTAAAAAAACAAAACTCAATAATACTATATAATATTAATATGCTTATTCCCTCAAATCCTTGTTTCTAAGTAAAATAAACAAAAGAAGCTAAACTTTTTTAAATGTTAAGTGCAAGAACTTAACATTTGGAATGTCTGAACAAACATTCAATGCAGCTTAAGGTACTTTCAATACTGCTATTATTGATAATAATGAAAAACATAATGTTACAGACAAATTTCAGTCTGTATCAAACAAGTATAACAGGTTCGATACCCTGCCCTGCCATATAATACAGCTGCAGAGACAAACAGTGACTTTTTAAAATAGTACAAGACAAAGACAACTAAAGACATCCACTCAGTGCTTACATTTTGTCCTGGCCTGCTCCCACTCTGAGCGTCAGTCTGGGGATGACTGGAGACGGTAAAGCCGCCGGAGTTTCTACTTTCACCTGGAAACAGGAAGGAGCAGGTAAATTTCAGTGACACTCTAACACAAACTGAACTGAAGCAGGGTAGGAAATGAGCAGCAGGCACCAGCCAAATGCTGCTGAAATATTAAAGCGTCTGGTAGATTTCAGACACAAAATAATGATTTACTATTGACTGGCTGGTGAATTTGTCGGTGGCTGGCTCTCACACATTCTCACATTTTAAAAAGTTAATTTCCAACCCTGTACGGAACCAAAAAAACAAAACAAAACATTACCTTCTCTAATCGAATTCTCTCTTTTTCTTTCTCTTTCTCCTTTTCCCGTTTTTCCTTTTCCCTCTCCTTTTCTTTCCTCTTCTCCTCCTTCTCCCTCTCCTTTTCTTTGGCCTTCTCTCGCTCCTTGTCCTTCTCCTTATCTTTCTTCTTCTTCTTTTCCTTCTTGTCTTTCTTCTTGTCCTTCTCCTTGGTCTTTACATCCTTATCCTGGAGGATCGGGGCCAGAGGAGGGAGCATGGAGGGTATACGCAGGCAGGCAGAGGGGCTGAACAGTGGCGGGACTTCACCCATAGCGAAGGGGGCCAAGGCAGATTGTTTCTGCCTGTCCTCCTTGCTCCGGTCTTTACCCTTGTCCCTCTTATCTTTGTCCTTTTTACTCTTTTCTTTGTCCTTCTTTTTGTCTTTGTGTTTCTCCTTCTCCTTCTTAGGTCCATCTCCATCTCTGGATTTTATCTTGATGGAGCCCTCAGGCAGAGCAAAGTCTCGCGGAGGGAAGAGCTCATCTTCCTTCAGTCCAAACTCCTTCCAGGGCATCTTACCATCCTTGGAAAAGTCCTTGTTTTTGTCCCTGTTCTTATCCTTGTTCTTCTCTTTCAGCTTGCCCTTGTCCTTTTCCCGATCTTTGTCTTTCGGCTTGTCCTTCTCCTTCTTCTTCATTTTAGTTTTGAGCTCCTTCTTCAGCTTCTTCTTCACGTCTACTGACGACACAATCTTGTTCTTCTCCTCAAACACCTTGAGCAGAGGTTCAGGAGTCGGTGGCGAGGCTGATCCTGAGGACACATATTCTCCTTGGCTCGGCGGGGGTGCGGACGGACCCCCTTGGTTGACCTTTCGGATCACCTCATTGATTGAATCGTCCATAGTCCAATTTCCCAGGCCTTGGTGTGCCTGGAGGTGAAGTGGTGTTGACGTGTCTTTTATAGAGTTGCTCGGCCCGATCAGGCCTTTAGACGTAGGCGGCTCCATGATGGTCAGCCGCCTGGGGCTGGAGAATCCGTTGCTGTCCGAATCAGAGCCCGAGGAGAAAGCAAATGGATCAGGCTCCCGCTCCGCACACGCTCTGGCAATCACAGCATCGATGGAGTCATCGATAGCTGTGTTATCAGGCTCTAATTTCTTGAATGGGCCCTCAGCTAACTCCCTGTCCTCGATATTTAGACGCATATGGATGTTCTCTTTCCCCATCCTCTCGCTCAGCGCAGACAGCGGCAGCTTATGCACAGTGTCCGTCTTGCTCGGGGGTTGGGGTGCTTTGGCTGAACCCATCTTTGGGCTCTTGGGGCTTTTAGGACTCTTCGTCCTTCCAGGAGATTTCTTCCTCTCCTTAGACGGTTTCGGAGAGTGGATGGGACTACCACCCACCGGAACAGGAAGGACCCCTTTAGGGGACTTAGTCCGTTGTCTGCCAGGAGATGGGACCTTGGGCTTTCTTCCTGGAGTGGTGAGGCCCTTTTGGTCAGCGTGTTTTGGTACAACCGGCAGAGGTCTAAAGGAAGGCAGGGCTCCAGAGGGTGTTTCAGGGGACAGGGGATCAAGGCTATCATGAGAAGGCAGCATGCCTGGGGGGACACGTTGAGGGTTGAGAGAGGTAAGGGGCTCCCTGGGCTCAACCCCCCATTCTGGGCTGAGTCCTGGGTACATGCGTGGTCTCTTGGAGGTAGGCATCATGCCCATAGCTGCATCGGGACTGTCCAGGTGTCTCTTCAGCGGGTGGTTCTCGTCGTTGACTGTCTCGTCTTCGTCCATTTCCTCTTCGTCCTCCTCCAGTGCCACCTGCATAGCTTCGGCTGACGTGCCCATGTCAGCATGGACCTCCTCCTCCTCTTCTTCTGTAAAGGAGAAGGTCAAAAAATTAGTCGTGTAATTATTTCCCGATGATTCTCACAACCACAACACTCGTTTTAACACATATACAAGTTACTGTGTATTGATTGCAGCGGTGTGTAGCACTACTGCCCAAGTCAAACTTCCCCTCGGGAACAGGTCAAACATTTCTCTGTGAATGAGAGGGATGCCGAATGCCCCCAAATAATTAAAAGGTGTTTGCCTTTATTGATAGCCGATAGAGCTCAACAGTGACTTTTTCAGCAGCTCATTCATTCATTCAATCCACTGATGTTTCAGAAAATCTTTATATAAAGAGATTTAAGCCTGGAAGCCAACCAACTACAAGACGAATTGTGACCACAAAACATTTAATTCGGGGCAAAAAAAGTTTGGAAAACAGGTAAAAGGCAAAGGTACAAGACTTTGTACATTTAATTATACCACGCGTTCTTAAATTTAACTTTTGTCATCATTATAGTGTTTGTATTGTTGATAGAAGTGTCATAATATGTTGTAGTTCGTGTTTTGTGCGTACAAAAATTATATTCACTGCAGCAAAACAATATTATTAGTACAACTTGTGCCAGCCTGCGAGCAGAACTACCCATTCGCTAGGACAGAAAACATTTCCATTGTAATAGCGATCGCAACCAATCAGACACGTCACTGTTTCACTTTAGGATTGTGGGTAGTGTAGTACTTTTCCTAAACATAACAAATTAACACATTTTTCTTACAAGGTTGATATCTTACAGACTTGTGGCTTCTACATGAACACAGACCGTCGTTTCACAATGTCATAGCTCGTTTTGAGTCTACCTTGGATAGTTGGGACATTACGAGTAAGTAAATCCTCACTGTTGAACTCTATAATGAGGCATACGAGTCAGGCTGACTTGCTAGAAAATATCGCAAGTTTGGCCGGAACTTGGCCTGGAACTGCGTGATTCTTTTTTTCTAGACTAGGTCAGCACAGACCTACAGATATAGACTACTATTTTGTTAAATTCACCATTTAGATGTCTGTGTATGTGTGTGCATGTGTGTGTGAGTGAGAGAGGGAGTGACGGCTCTAACAGCAGCTGCTCCCAGCAGCAGGCTCGGCCCCTTAGAGAGCGCCTACTATGCCACTATAATGCATAATTTGGCGGTTTGCCAGTCGGGTCGGATCTGGGTTTAGGTTGTTGATTGATGCATATTTTTGCAGGTCGGGAGGTGCAGATTAGCTCTCATAATGGGTCGTGTGGGTGCGGATATTAAAAAATCCTGACTTGTGCATCGTTAACAGCTCACACTTGGAAAAAACAAAACAAACTAACAAAAAAAGTAATATCCGAATCCCAAAATTGATATTGATAATGTTCAGTTTCTGTTGGAACTGTTTGAAGAGAGGTGATGGTTCAACTTTATGATGAGAGGTGTTACTAATATTTGGTCCAAACTCATTGATTTGAATGGAGTGAATAAAATATTGGGACAAACGAAGGACATGATGCCTTTTTTTTTAATAAAAAAACCTTTTGAAACAGAGTCAGTGTCTGTATGAGTACATTTTTAACTTTTCAACACATTTTAACGAAACTGTGATAATAATAACTGTGAGAATTTGGGCCAATACAACTGTGATATGAACATTTCATACTGTTTCATCTCTACACACACACTCAGAGATGTACATATAGAGATTATATGTACTGACCTTCTTGTAAGGAGACCAGGGGTGGCATGTAATCTGGAATGTAATCCTTCCTCTCCTCTGCATCTCTGGCTCCAGGCTGGGGGAACTGCAGGACATTGTTTTTGCTAACAGGAAAGAGCGGCGTTTGATGGATGAAGGCCACCGGCTCCAGATTGTGGACATAGTCCTCCAGTTCACTCAGGCTCACCCCCAGTAACCTGAAGGCCTGGCTGACATCATCCAGGACTGGATCTGTTCTGCCATCTGAAATCCAACATCAAAACAAGAGGTTACACCTCAGCACATACTCTGCATGTGACTGGTTTGTTAAACTACACTGTAAAGGTAAATAATAGTCTGAGAC
>JAJHUR010098776.1:0-17488 GCA_027495735.1 Lutjanus campechanus | reverse complement strand
GTTAATTAAAATAAGACAGTGATTTTCAGGTTTACAAGCGCAAGTAATTGGTTGACATTTGACAGCTCCACAGCAACTCAACAACCTCCCAATTAGGCTCCAAGCCTGACATTCAGACTACAACACCCACATTTCTCAACTTCTATTAGCAAAGCTCTTTCTTCCTCTGAAATTCACCACTTGTACTAATTATCTCCACATCTGCATGCCGATGCACACAGCTACATAACATTCATCTGGCTGGCAGTTTTGAACAAAGAGACCAACTTTTTTACTTGGCTGTGAGGATGGAAACACATCAGTCAGTGCAACACTTTGGTCCAGACTCAAATATCTTAACAACTGTTGATGACTTGCAATTATTTTGGTTTGTAGTTTATGATTCAATACTTACTGCACTTTGTGTTTCATGCTAATATACAAAAGTTAACACACTAACATAAGGAGATGAACATGGTAAATCATTCTTTAACATCAGTACGTTGGCATGGATGACTTTTTAAAATTTGAGACAGAGGACAGACTGCGGCCTCTGCAGACACTGAAATCACAGAGTGTCTCAAGTTGGGTCTCGAGGTGGATGTAGTGAACAAATTCCCCATGATCAAACTTTTCTACAAGTCACTACTCCAACACTATCTGGACTAGTGCATCTGTGAATAGGCTTTTAAGCCTTGGAAGTCTCATCAGAGGGACACTGAGAGAAACTATCTGCTAACACATTTTGAAAAACTTCTCCTGTGTTACAAAAGAGTGGACTACAGAGAACATTGGCTGGGTGAGTCTATGTGATTTAAAAAGCCTGCACACTTGT
The DNA here is from genome assembly GCA_027495735.1 of Lutjanus campechanus. Classification (NCBI taxonomy): domain Eukaryota; kingdom Metazoa; phylum Chordata; class Actinopteri; order Lutjaniformes; family Lutjanidae; genus Lutjanus; species Lutjanus campechanus. Next base: position 16,674 of record JAJHUR010098776.1, on the reverse strand, counting down.
ATACTGCAGTTTGTATGTAGGCATGTGTTTTAAGAAGCTAACTGGTTCATTAGTTGCATGTTAAAACATGATGTACTCAAGGATTAACAAGCCCATGGTTCATCGCTTCGATAGAGGCAGCTGTGTACTACGCCTCTGCCCAGTTTGCTGTCAGATTTTCAGAATAATACAAACAACATGCTCATGGAATCACAAGGTGGTTGCCATTTTGGTAACGCAAAAGTACGCTAACAAGCTACTTTTCTCAGTAGGAAACGCTGTAAAATAATAAAAATAAATAAATACTTGCAGGATTTTGATTTCACTAATGGCTACCCAACCTATAATTTAGATATTGCTCCTATCTACCAAGAATATTGTCCATGAATTTACTGTCATAGTAGTACTGAAAAATTCCCAAATTATATACATTTCACATTAGACAAATTTTCTAAGGACCTTGTATCTGGTTTGTTTGTCGTATATATTACTTAATAATTTGAATTAAGAGATATCAACATTTAGTAAAAATGTATATGTTTTCCACAGGGGTTAGATTATGATAAATAGACCACAGTGAAGCAGAAATATCACTCCCAGCTGTGCTGTGAAAATGCAAAGTGGATCTTATTTGTTCTGATGCCACTGTTACTCAGAGTAATGAAGTGATTTGAATGCTATGCATGAACACAAACACACACACAAACATACACACACTTGCACACACAAACACAAATAAGATCCTCAATCTTGCTGCAGTGCCTGATAAAAGTAAACTGCTGTGAATAACTTGATTTGCACAAAAATAACTTTCCATGCTGTCAATAAAACCATCCATGAAGATCAGAAACTAATTTATATCGAGGTAATACGAGGCGCCGAGGAGATGGACAAAATTCTGCCAGTGCTGGTGTGTAAATGACGCTGGGAAATAAAAATTGAATGGAGTGAAGGGATCTGCATAAGCCCACAGCAGCCTCCTTCCGTCCTTATTCATTACAGTCTCTTTCATCCTCGTCCTTTCTTCTCTCGCCTCTTCCCTTCACTTTACATGAATTAGCACTAATGAACCAGCCGACATCATCTCAGCTTCATTTGCAACCAAAGGCACATCATGACATCAGTGATTATAGCAGTTTAAGCTGAACTGGAGCTGCATTGTAGCCAATAAAAACCCCTTTAAGACGTGAGGTGGGGATGTAATAGAGGAGATAAAGATGGTATAGATACCTTTGCATTAAATATGGCTGAACACAGAGCTGCCTTGCTCAGCTGCTCACTTAGTGTGGTCTACCTGTGCTAAATTGCTCACAGTGACACTGCTGATGCTGATATTTAGCTGATGTTTAACAAGTTGATCATTTTATTTTAGCCTATTATTACGCTAACATTTACTAATTAGCACTAAAGACAAAGTACAGCTGAGGCTTAAGGGGATGTCATTAGTTTTGCAAGTATTTGGTCACATTTTGATATTGATGGTGGCACTAAATGAAAAGTCGAGATCACCAAAGTCATTACAATTTGTCTTTATGGGAGCATGAATTTCTGTAGCAAATTTCATGGCAATCTGCCCATTTCACACATCCTGATGGTGGTGTGAGAGGAAAAGTCAGCAGGATAGGAGGACAGTAAGACAGTTTTTGGAGATTGACGACAAAAGTCGCCAGATCAGAGGCAAACCAGGACACGCTTCCCGTGAGCGATGATCGCTATTTGTGAACCGTTCAAAGATACGATCCCAGAGCTCACTGATGCCTCACAGACGCTCGACAGACCACCATACACCTAACAGTACACTAATGAGACGCAACAAGCCGTACTTTGTATCAAATTAGACAAAACCTAGAAATAGTATCTTCTTTATTAGACAGTGTTAGACCCTTCATTAGATCCTTATTAGACTTTATTAGAGGGTAATTGGGAAAACATTACAACAGAACTGCACTGCAAATTAACATGAAATCACAGATCTGCTATTCGAGACACGCCTTCTTTGGCTGGTCTCATACAGTTGGCAGAGTAGCCAAGTCCGATGCCAGCTTCTTTGATCAAATCACATTATCTGCCTCCAGTATTATAATAAGTCTGTACAGTCATCCATAAACAAAATATTTTTCTGCCTCTATAATTTGCCCTTTACTCACTAATAGATTCTAATAGGGGTCTTTCCAGTGGAAAATAATAATTCAGTGATTTGACAATTACCTGATGTTTGGCTGATAATGATAAAATCTCAGCTAATTTCACACTTTTTTTCAGTTCATATAAGCTGTACTTTATGCACAGGTGAGGGTTATAAAGGCTGATGTAGGCAGATGTAGTGACCAAGGATGGATGATTTAATATTGCATAACTCTGACTGAACCAAATCCAATCTAATCATACAAGGAAAACAAACAACAGTATTGACTCCTCAAATGTTCATTTATTTTTTTCTAATGAAATCCATTCAAAACTTCACAAATACACTTTGGTATTTATTGAGCATTTTGCCTTAGAATTCAAATAAAATGCTTTGATAAAATCTGTCAAATCAGACACTATTATAGCTGATATTTATCGGCTAATATACTCTGATATGGGTATATACTGATACTCACATTTAATTTCACTTCATCGCATGCTGTACAAATTGCACACTGCAAATTTCCCCATAGTGGGAATGATAAAGGAATATTTCATCTTATTTTATCTTATCTTATATAGACCGATATAGTTGGATAGGCCAATTTTGGATAATACAGTTCTGTCCCTAATTACCCTCTAAAAAAGTCTAATTAAGGGTCTGATAAACAACATGTTATTTCTTGTTCTCATTAAATTTGATACAAAGTACGGCTTGCTGTTTATTTCTGGAGTACGGTTGGGTGTACAGCGCAAAATACAACCTCAAAAAATGTCCATAAAGTTGACTAAAAACCTACTTCTAGCTAAGTCTAAACTGGCAGCTGGAGTGTACTGTATGTGAAGAAGTCAACAACTTCTGGCAGCTAAGCTGCTGTGCCACATGATACTCCTGACAAACTGGGCACACATGACAATACTGGGTCAACATCATCAATGAAATGAAACTAATATTTATCTGAGCCTCTATTATATTACAGTGGTGCTGTGAGAGCTCATAACACGATCTCAGAGAGTCTGAATTGTGTGCTGCAGTAGGTGTGGTGTCCTGACGCAGCCCTCCCTGAGTACACACAGCACACATTCCCGTCTTTCTGTCCTGAGTAAACACGAGTGAGGAGACAGTTAAACTTTGGCTCCCGAGCAGAGGAAATGCACTCGCTTCTAACACAGCCCAGAGGAAAGCACGGTGACTCACTGCTTTCTCAACACAGTGTGGGGAAGGTTGTCATCGTCTCTCTCCACCATCCAAAATTGATTATTCTCAAACATATAACGGATCATTTGTCACCAAGTCTATCCTCTACTGGGGACATCTGGTCTCAAAGCTACATTGTGGACGACTTGGTGTTTTGTAACTGTGTGGCATTTTACCACCAGTCAGTCTGTTGTTTCCTGCAGGTGGCCGCGCTTACAGACACAAGAATCAATCTGCCAATTAAAGACCACAGGTGTGCCGGGAGCTGCTGAGCTGCGGTTGGCAGTAAAGCAAAGTAGACATGGATGAGAAATGAACATGGAGTAAACATAAAATACAGTCATTATTGAATATTCAGCAGGTGGACAGAGGAACGGAGATAATGGGACAAAAATGTTTGAAGTCAGAAACCAAAACCTGGGGCACAGGATGCCTTCAGAACACCTTCACTCCTTCAGCACTTCTGAGTCCTAGACTGTGTGCAGCTCAATACAGTACTGTGTATCCAGAATTGGGATAATCAGACTTTGCATATTACATCCCAGAACTTGAAATTATAATGAGGGCTTCAGTGTATACAATAAGACAATAAGCTAGGAGCCAGGGCAGATCTTGTGAAGCTGCTGATGCTGTTGTATAAAACTGAACAGGCCGGAGGCTTGGTGGGCTTTCTTTGGGTGCCTGCCCATGTTGTGGTAAAAAGGAATGAGGTGGCTGTTAAAAGGGCACTGAGGAGGGACAGTGATCTGAGTGTGGGCGTCAGGATATCTGAATGTCGATCCATCATCAGAGAAAACGTGGCAGCAGTGCGGCAGAAACAAAGGGTAAATGAAAAGAATGGCCGTCATCACTTCTCAGTACAAGAGTGTAAAGACAGCAGCATTATCCAGGCAATGAGACAAGGCACACTGTCATTTATGATAAGCCTAAGACTAGGATAACTAGGACACTGTGGGCTGGCACGGGTGAGCCTGAGGATGGACAGTATGTAAACTGCTGGAAACAACAAACTGTTTAACATCTACTTATTGGTTGCAGCTACCTGAAGAGCAAAGAGCAGTACCTCCAGGATTTTCTGGGATTGTTTTGGCCTGATTTCATGGCAGCTTTCCGCATTTGTGATGCATGTTGCAATGTAGGTTAGGTGTTTTTTTCCAATGAAATTGCGAAAGAAAAAAGGTTCATTAAAAATCAAAGGCCCATGATAAATTTAAATTAATTAATTGATAGGATGGCTGACGTGAGGGCAGGAAAGGTGGAGAGAGTGGAGGAATGATTTGAACCCACGGCCACTGCAGAGGACTCACATCCCAGTGAGTTCATGGGGCAAACGCTCTACCAACTGAGCTACCAGGCCACCAATGATTGCTGCCATCGCAACATCGCAGTTTCCTGGAGGGACTGAAAGTTGCACACCACCTCATCAGATACGTAGGAATACAGTCAACAGAGGAAGAGTCGTCTCTACTCCCACTGAGAACCAGGCAAAGACTGTGAAAGCTGTCCTGGAGTTCTTCACCACTACAGGATTACACATTTGGAACTGCAACCTAATCCTTGTGAGAGGCAGCAATGTGCCGCATCCAGTGTCCCCACAAAAAGGGGAAGACTCGTTGAAAAGAAAAACAGAAAGTGTGTATGGAAGGAGTTTGTGCTTAACGCGGATAATCAGGGATAAATAATAACTTCACAAAAATGTAAACGGTGCCGTCAAACTTCTGAGACGAAAGGCGGAAACACTTCCAACTTGTGGTCTTGAATTGTGTATCAAGAATCATGGAACTTCACTGGTATTGGCATCAACTATTAGATTTCCGGTATCGTGATTTGTGACATCCCTCCTTGCAAGTATTGTCTGTGTAGCCAAAGCTTGATAAAACTTATCAACAAAAAACTTTTAAAAACACATGAGTGAGCCACACTTTAACACTGGATGACATGTACTGTACACGGTCCTCTATTCTGTAGCTGAAAATAGTCCCCCACAAATGCCCTGTTTAAGTTTGTTAAAAAACTGCAGTGCTTAAGGGCTTTACAGAGGCTTCATATAAATTAAACTACACTTGTGAGCCTTTTTAAAGATTGATGTATTCAGTAGTAAGCAGTGGTGTTGGTGCTTAGCGCCACAGAAAATGTAGGAAAGTCAGACTGCTCGACAGACTGAATCACACATTGGGCCTAATGTATGAATGTTTTCTTACTTTTCTCTGACATCTGTTCTTAAACAAAGCAGTAAGAGGAAAACACGAAAACCGTACATGGGATTCATGAAACGTGCGCTGACAGCCAAGTCTGTTCTTTTCCACCTGAGCGTGTTGATGAATCACGTTCGATCTTAAATTGGATGCGTGTGCCAAGAAGTTTACAATTAGCACATAGAAGTGCCCCAATAAATCCATATAAGGGCAGCAGAGTTAAGTGCAAAGAAACAAGCTGCTGACATCTGACAGGTAACGTTAAACTCAGAAAAACTCGATGTGCTCATGAGGACAGTGCATTTATCTCATTTGCCGAGTAGCCGTACACAAACTGCATGAACTGTGGTGTTAATTGGAGATGTTTGGGCTGTCCGTGGTGTCCACAGTTGTCTGTGAGCATGTGTGTTTGGGAGTAATTCAGTCTTAATAACTGTTAAACAGTGGACTGGGAAATGTCAGAACTATCACAAAACTCTCTCTGGAGATACATGTGATCGTTTTGTCTGTAATCTAAGTTGAGGCTCCACAGGTTTAGAAGAATCTGTCTTGGTAACCTAATCATCTTCAAGTGTAAAAGTTTAAATTTATTAAATGAATAAATCGTTGTACAACATTATTCTAATGTGTTTTCATTAAGTTAATTACTGTTTCTTCATGATTACTAATGTAACACACAAATACAGCTGCATGACCATTCATTTACAAGCTTGGCCCTTTAGCTGAATGGATACTGCAGCTGAGTGTGTTACGAGAGGTCTGGTTCAATTCACAGTCTTCAGTCTCTATCCCCTGAAGTTTCCACCCTTGTCTCTTGGGGGTGGGCCCAAACTGAGCTTGGATGAATTGGTTTTTGTGTGTACTGGCTTACAAGTGGTCTGGAGCCCTCTTAAATTTTGTGATCACATTGTTGATGCATGCAAAAAAAAAGTTCTTAAATTGCTCGCACACACAAGTTAAGATCAAATCTGTGTTTACCATCTTGTATTGTGATGAAATTGTAATAATACAAAACGATGTAAAAGCAATGATGTCAGACCTCTTAATGCTGGAATATGCTGCTAACTGGAACTCTGCACTGGTGTCACTGGAAGTCTTTGTGAATATGATTTGGTTACTTGAGCATTAAGTTGAACATAACACAATATTTGTCCGAGTATACACCCACATCCGAGCTAGCTCATGGAGTGAAGTAGCAAATAATGAGAGGAGAAGAACAATCTCCTGTATCTCTGTTCCTGCCTGTTTCATTCTTCATGTAATTCTGGTGTTGGATAAGAAGACAGAAGCAAAATCTTCTCCATATTCTGGAGATGAGGGAAAATGCAACCATCATAAACCAGATTTAACACTACACAGCAATTCAAGATAGAACAGGGCTGGGCAATGTGCTTCATTATCATTTTATTAATATCAAATCCCAGGGTGGATGGAGGAAACAACCTCCCGATTCTTGGAAAAAAAAAACCCTGACATTAATAATACATGATGAAAGCATTCTTGCCGATTACAGGCACTTAATGGTGCGTTTTTAAGGTTCAAAAGCTTGCAGCCGCTGCTGCTGGCAGTTACATGAAGATTGTCAAAAGCACCTCATATTTCTCCCTCTCGAACACTCTTCACCCCTGAGCTTCAGTGTGATCTCAGCAGCAGGGCAGCAACAATATCTCATTTGTGCAGAAGCTTTGAATGTATCACACACCTTTCACTGTGAGTAACTGCGGTTACAAAAGCTCTCTGTGAGAGTCAAAGTGGGATGAACAAGGTTGAGAGAACATTTTATGGTGTGTGGTGTATCTCAGAAATGTGGGTCATCCCTATCCTTTTTTAAAATTCATCAGCTTCGACTTCAGCTTTAGTCTTTTTTCAGCGAGGAGGAGCAGCACAGATCTTTGACTTTTTTTTGCCTCAAAAATGGTGAGTAACATCATACAGCAGCCTCTTCACCTGGTATCAGCCGATTCTTCATCTCCTGGGAGGCTAAATAATTTCCCCAGGCACCATGTTTTCCAGAATGTACACCACACAGCGTTGACAGAGGTGGCTTAAGAGTGAAGAGCAGCGTGTCCAGATCATTAATATTTTACACAAATTGCCAGTTCCAAGTAACAGCTGCATGAGTCTGTTAACCCTTACTCTGTTTAGATGGCTTTCCTCTGTCTGAAAACTGGTGATACATACAGTCTTGAATGCACCATTTAAAAGCTCTCCTCTTTTGTCTTAAAGGGATGGTTCAGATTATTTTAAGTGGGGTTGTATATTTATCCGTGGTCAGTGTTTGAGCAAAGAAGCTAACCAATGTATTGCTGTGGATAGAGTCAGCAACAAAATATATTTTAGCCACTTAAGAGAAGGTCCATCTAAAAAAATCAATATCAATTTCAGTGTACGCTATATTTACAATATTTTCATCTCTTTACTTTGCCGTCAGACTGACTTTTCTGACAGGAATCCATTGTTATATAAGCAGACTATTCTTTCTCTGGCTCAACCTGACTCCATTGGTGAAATCAGTCATTTTACCTCGCAGAACACTGGAATTGCAGCACTACCGCTGCCTTGGTTGGTTAATTTGTTTGTGTTACTGTGTGGCTCAGGTAAAACTGAAGTAATTTAAATTAAAATGCAGATGTCAATATAACAAACAAATTGGTTTGGGTTGAGGCAGCGGTAGACCAGCAACTCCCATGTTCTGAGAAGTAAAATTACTGCTTTTCTTCAAGGAGTCTGGTTGATTTGAAGAGAGGAATATTTGGCTAATATAACAGAAGTTTCCCATCATAAAAGGCTGTTGAACAGCAAGTTAAAGCGGTGAAAATATACTAAACATGGCGTACACTTAAACTGATATTCTTTCTTTTAGATTGGCCCTTTTTCAGGTGGCTAAAATACATCTTGCTGCCGACCCTGTCCACATCAGTACATTGCTTAGCTTCCATGCTGGTGATTCTCTCGTTGTCCAAACTGGGTGTGTGTCAGCCACCACCTACTGTAGGAAATACAATGACTATGACCTCATACAACTCCACTTCAACTAATCTGAACTCTTCCTTTAATGTATGACCGTAAAATGCCCCTGAAGTAATTCTCAGGATGCTGTCGGTTTTCCTCCTGAATCATTGATGTAACACACAGGGCAGAAGACAGTGAGGATGAGGGAGTTTCTCTAGTGACCATTAAACAGCAGGTCACTTAAACTCTGCAGGAAACCTCCTTCTGTCAGCTGCTGCCAGCCAACACTGGGGTTTAAATGGTACGCACACACACACACACAGACACACACAGACATAATGGCAGACATGCTCCAAATGTAGAAATCGTCAATTATTCATCAACAAAGGTCAATAATGCCACACTCTTCAGCAGCTTACAACAGTGCCATGACACCCCGGGGCACATAACATTCTGTAAAGTGATATACTGTATCTGAGCTTTGGTATTTTCTGCTATAACAAGCTGGACTATACCTCCTCTTTAACCGTCTGGAAAAGTCTGTCATTCAAAAACTCACTAGATGACCAAATGTGCTTTAATCCAGAGGTAAAAACAGTCCTTAACAAAAGCCATGATTGCTTTTACTAAAGTGTGCAGCTGTTTTAGTAGGTTTTAGTGGGTTCATCATTACAAGTGACACACTTGGTCCTCTGTGTAAAGGATAGTTCGGATAATTTGAAGAGAGGTTATATAGCTACTTATCCCTGGTCAGTGTTTTATCTACAGTAGATGTCAGTCAGCACGCCTCCAGTTTGGACAAGCAGCAGGACCAGTGAAAGAAGCTCAGCAATGTACTGCTGTGGACAGGCCAGGGTCAACAGCAAGACATATTTTAGTCATGTAAAAAAAAATCAAAATCAGCTTGAGTGTTTATTATATTTAGAATATTTTCACACCTTAACTTGACGCCTTTTCCAGTGGGAAACCACTGTTATATCCGCCAAATATCGCTCTCTCCTAACCAGCCAAACTCAATAGGCAAAATTAGTAATTTTACACAGCACACAGGAGGAGTGTGTGTGTATTTTGAAAGGTTTTGAAAAGTTAGTTTGGATTCACCAAACAAAAACAAACTGACAGATCGAGGCAGCAGTTGACCAGCAACTCCTGTGTCCTGTGAAGTAAAATTGCTGCTTTTGAAAAGGGAGTCTGGTCGAGCAAGAGAAAGCAATATTTAGATGGGTCTTTTTTTTAGTATAGCTAGAAATGTTTTGCTGCTGACCATGTCCACAGCAGTATATTGTTTAGCTTCCGTGCTGGTACGCCTCTCGTCTTCTCCAAACATGGGGCGTCAACCTGCATCTACTGTAGGTAATACACTGAATATGGGTAAGTACCTCATATAACCCCACTTCAAATAATCCTAACTATTGCTTTAATATAGAAATCTGGATTTGTGTAGCTTTGATATTTCAGCAAGTAGTTTGAGTGTTAAAATTAGTTGTTTTGTATTGCATTTACATGACATTCTATGTTTAGTAAGCACCAAAAAGCTTTGAAGATAAACCACAAGACTATGAATGCATTAACTAGTGTATTGACCTGATTTACTTAATTAGTGTAATCCCTTATTTACTGCTAAAGTTCTGATTTGTAATATTTCCTTTTCATGGACAGATGAAACCATCCATTCTAGATAAACTGATTGACAAATAAAGCAACTTTAGGATCTATGTGTTTACATGTGCAACCCAAAAAAGATGCACCATGAGCCAATGCCACCTTTACTGTTCAGTGCTTTCAGAGACAGAGGGAATCACACAAGACAGCAGAACAAACTGGACTTTAAAGCGAGGCAGGGTCTAAGTAATACCTGGGGGGGAAATCATGACAATGACAGATGTAGCGACGATCAAAGCACAGCGACGGTCAGCAGACATAAACTTCAATTGGCTTTATAAGAGGACGAGATGAACCATAAAGCTCTTGAGATAGATTGCTGCACACATAAAACCCAGAGAGCCAAGCCAATCAAATTTACCAGTGGTGAGTGTACAACAGCGTGTCTGTCAACAGACTGAGAGTGCTCTTCATAGAGCAGTAAGCAAACACACAGTGTCTTCCTCATGCCTCATGTGTTTTACAGCAGAGTGCAGTGCAGACTCTGATAAGGATCCATATGGATGCTCCTGTATCTCAAAATGGTTTCCAGCTCGCTCAGCTTATCTCAACTTAAGGGAAATGAAGCAAACAAGATTTATCCCTCTATCTCAGCGGTGCATCTCCCTGCATGTAATCCACTTCCTGAGATCGGATGTGGACCTGTGTTCACAGCGAGGTGAAATCAATAGGCAGCCATTGTCTCCACAGAGAGCTCCAGATGAGATTTGGCCTGCTGGAGGAGACCGGAGAGGCTTCTGGGAAGATGCACACACTCTAAAAGAGCTGACTAGAACCATACAGGTTCTTCAGCTTGTCCAGATAGCAGAACCCTTTTTTGGTTCCTGGTAAAACATTTTATAAAGGTTCCACTTGTAGCCCTTTCAGAGGGTTCTACTGAGAACCCAACATAAAGGGTTATACTTAAACCTATCTGTGAAAGGTTTCACCCAGAACCCCCTACGAGAGGTTCTACAGAGAACTCTTCTATGGTATATTCTATACGGAACCTTTCCACCCTCTAAAGGTGCTAACAAGAACCCACCCAGGGACTTCTACCAAGAACCACCCAGCATAATCTATAATCCAAGAGTTTTATCTTGAACACATTTAGGGGGTCCTACCGAGAATCTTCAAGGATCGCGACAATTCTTTCTTCAGAAAAAGGGTTCTTTGGATGAACAGGATTTTTAGGGCAACCCTTGACAAACCCTTTCTTCAAAAATGGGTTCTTCGGAAGCAAATGGTTCTGGGCAGAAACTCAGCCCTTTCGGATAAACCCCTCTGGAACCCTTATTTCCCGGTTTTAACGAGGAGGAGACGTTTAATGATACATGACGTGTTTGTCTGAGTGGAAAGTATCCCTGCCTGTGTGTACTTTCCATTTAAGTGGTGACCTCTCTCTGTCTGTCTTTTTCTTTCTCCTGCTTTGTCTGTCTCTGACACACACGCACACAAACACACACACAGACACACACACACACACACACACACACAACACCTCGGGGCAGATAAGGTATCCACACCGCTGCAGTGCACTAATGACCCTCTCTCTCAGCCTGGAAACCTGTCAGACACACTGTCCATGTCACTGCCAATCAAGCGAGGAGCTGTCTGTAAATATTCCCGTCACTCCTCTTCATCCCTCTGGACTCCGTGCATGTCAGTAACTCAGCCCATCATGATTTGTCAATCACAATCCAATTTGAAACCTTAATTACTCTGCTGACTCAAAGGTAATGAAGCAACATTAGACACTGATATGAATAACTCGCCTCCGTCAATCCCGACACTTTGCATAATGGTGACTAGCATTCTGTCCTCACCAGATTTGGCCTTTTGTCTCTGATTATAAGTCCATGGGGAGGCTGCTGATGTCAAATTGAAGATGAAAGAGAGAAAGCGTCCACCAGAGCCGCAGCCAATCTTTTGATCTGATCTCTAAACTGGCTGTCTACAAATGTTCATGCTCAGACTGGAGATGAGTGTCAGCACAGGAGAGCCTAAAAAACTAGTTCATGTGTCTGAAGGCACTCAAAGCTGAGAGGGGCAAGACACGATAACCGGTCAAATGGGGATAGCATCACACATTTTACTGACAGTGTCTCCTGAAGAGCTTTCATGGTGTTGCACTTGTTTGTAGACACGAAAAGTAGTTGCACGGAGTTCAAATCCTCCACACAACTGGCCAATCACCGTACAGAGACGGTGATGTGGAAGAACTTGCACTTCTGGTTCGTCTTAACTTTGATGAATGCGAGAATAAACCTGATATACACATATTACAACACAAATCAGAGAAGATCTTTGTGCAGCATGTAGACACGGACACAGTCGAATACATCACTGCATCTCACACAGTCTTTTAGGGTACCTACAGTTCTGTAGTCACACTACCTGGGAGGAAGCAAAGCAATGTGGGCAACTCTCGGTCAATATTATCAGGGAAGTTCGGGACTTCTCCATTATCTTTACCTCCACGCACCAGGTGTGACTGACCATGATGCCTCTCAGATTAACTGCCATGTCAATGCACAAATTAGGCCTGGATATGGACAAAATCAAATACCACAATATTTTTGACCAAACACATACCAATGTTTTTCATGACACCCTGCCTGCATCACCCATGTACACAAGTTAGAGCAGCCACACAGCCCCTGTGAGCAGCACGGCTACAGTCATGTTTCATCTACAGCTGATCTGATTCTTGCCTATTTTTTCTGTGACACACGCAGCTCTCTGGGAAAATGCACAGTGAAAATGATTTGTTGACAGACTCATTGATATCATAGCAACAACATGACACCTCTCACTTCAGTTTCAGTGTAGAATATGGCACAGACATGAAAAGAATCAGATGTAAGGCCAGTGGTTTTCTTTCACTCTATTCTCTTTCTCTCTTTGAGCGAGGGGGGGGAAAATGTCTCTACTTTCAGGTTACAACTCTTTTCTTCTTTTAAAAACTCTTCTGCAAACTCAGTGTAGAAAGATAGGGGCTGTCAGGACAGAGGAGCGCCGCAGCAGAAAGGCTGGCTGTGTGGTCTCCACAGGCGAGCACAGCCACTGTGAACTGCGCGTTACATTCAGGCCAGTCACTGCTTCAAGCAGTGACTGGCCAGCTCTGTGGAGGTGAGAAAGTAAGCAGGGTTTGAGCTTTTCTCTCTTTTCATTCTTCAACCACTTCCATCATTTTTTGCGTGTGAGCTATCAACCACAAATTCATCAGAGGACAAAGTGTGCGCCGTTATCTGAATGATTATCTCTCTACGATGACTGACTTTTTATGCTGCCTTCATGCAGCATATGTTGCTCCAAAACCTGTATGTACCTTTCAGCATCAATGGGGCCTTCACAGGTGAGTGTATATTTAGAAAAAGACAATTAGGTTTATCAATTTGAACACTAAATGTATTGTCTTTGTATACTTTAAACTGAGTACAAGTCAAAAATGATTTGCATTTTATTTATATTGACTTTTTGCACTTAAATTCACTAGTATGTTCCTTTTGACACTTTGAGTACATTTTGTAAATAACACTTACTGTAACTACTTGTGCTTAACGAACATTTTCAATGATTGACTTTAATGGTGCAGAATTGCTACTTTTACTCAAGTAAATGCTTTCAATATTTCCTCCACCGCTGACTGTCGGAGTTGTTTTTAGCATGCGAGCCTCAGTGTTTGACCACCGCTATTGTTTGGAGCAATTCCTGCCCAACCATGACTAACATTTAAAATGCTGCCCTTGCAGCCATGAAGCTCACATGTCACAGTCACCGTAACATTACAAGTCTCAGAGGAGCTGTCAGCAGTAATGACCTATCAAGCCTGCAGGCCTCCACGTTCCCCTGCAGGGCTCAATGGAGCAGAAAATAGGAAAAACAAAAACCAACAGCGATAGTGCCTCTAAAAAACCTTATCCAGAGCCCCCTGTCAGCTGTCCCCTCTAATACTCCCAGCCCTCCTCCTTCCGTCTGCTCACCCGTTTTCACCTTCACTGAACTCTCCCATGCCGTTCTTATCAGACGGCTGCGAATTGTCCTCGCATTGATGGGTTGTTTGTGTCATTTCACCCGCTAATTAAGAGGAAAGGGCAGTGTGGGCTCAGGAAAAAGGCTGCCACTCCTCCAAACAGCAGCAGAGCCAGAGACGGAAAATGGATGATTGGTTTGGTTGGTTGTGTTGGGTGTGACCGGAGGGAGAAAAAAAAAATACTACCAGGGAGAGAAAAGCAGATCTGGACTTTAGGAGGAGAAGGAGTGAGAAAATTAGGTGGTTGGTGATGACTTGCGGGTTAAGTGTTCCGACCTTGAAAGATGTGTTTTTCATCCCTCTGGAAGTCTGCACAGCATGCCTCAAAACAAACCTCGACGTGTGAGAAATACAAAAAAGAGAGCTCAAGACTTTTCTCCTCCTCCTCCTCATACAGAGCAGTAGTGTCGTGATCACTGTTGCATAAAGCTAATATCTTCTGGATTGCATTCAAAATCTTAATGACTGCTTCGAGGAAAATTTCCAGATTTTGCAGCATTTATGCAACGCAGAGAATAATAAGACTAAGAAGCACCCCTCAAACAAATGTCAAACAACAACCCATGTGGTTTAAATTCTGCCCATTTCTAAAATTAGTCCATAGTGACTAATTTGGGTGTAAAATCAGGCTCAGTTTCGTGCAGAGACTGTCTGGCATAGCTAGCTCTGATTCACAGTGGTGTTGCATTTGAAGTGGAAAGTCAGAACTTCTGGGCTCCCAGTTTGAAATTTCAATGGGAACAGCCCCTGAAGTTAGATTTCTGACTCGGAAAATCAGAGGAACCTCACAAACCCCGACCTCAAAAATCCAAAATGGCTGCTCCGCGCATCGACGATAGTGAAAGCTGTCTGCGCTCGTGTCTCATGACAGTTTCTCTCAATTGTTTTGCCTCATTTTTCAGAATAGCCTTACTTACTTTCGCTAAACTGTAAGTGCAATTGTCACAACTGTTTCAGGAGTCCATACTATTTTGGCACAAGGAAAAGTGAGACTTGTTTCTGAAGCAACTTCAGTCTTTTCAACAGTTTCTGAATGTAAGGATTAAATTAGACAGAATCATCAATTATAATTACCATCCCTAGAGCCATGCTATGAGCATGAAGCATCCACAGGGCAGAGGGTTCAGCCTCTCGACTGTAAACTGTGTCATGTTTAAATAAAGCCAACGAGAGGGAAACCAACTGCACCCTTGATAATATCACATCCTCTTTGTATGCAGGATGAGGATACCAGCAAAGGAAAATCACATCGTAAACACAATTATCTTAAAAAAAACAAAAAAAAAACACAGACTTCTGATACAAATTAGAATAATTGTAATTTTTCTCCCTCAGTTACTATTATGTTTCTATTTTCACTGCAGCAAAAATTCACATAATTTAAATCCAATTCTAATTGCTTCTCTACTGCTCCTCCATGCCAACCTCCAGTTTCCAATACATCCTCAGCTTGTTTGTTTCTTAATGTGATTAATTAGACAAGACAAGAGCTTCGGTGTGACAGGTGACAAGAGACGCCAAAGACAAGCAGCGACCCTTGCTCCCTCCATCCTCAGTATAATCAGCTCTCCTCATGTCTGCAGTGTGAAACGGGCTAATTTGTTCTGCCAATACTGCAAACAGCAGTGAAATGGTCCAGATTTCAAGCCACAATCTGCCGTCTACTCTGCAGATCTGGCACTGTTTAGGCTTATGTTATGACAGAAACTGTGAGACGGTTCAAGTGTAGGCAGTCTGGTTGTTGGATAAACACAAACATATCCACTGAAGACAATCTGACATCTCTAGCTGCGGGGGAATCAAATCAATAACTTTTACTGTTAGAAGACATTTTCCCTGAAGAGAAAAACAAGGATGTGGGGTAACGGATCTTTAAATGTACTGTATACGACATTTCCTAGATGTCCAGCATCTCAGACCAAAACAAATGGGTGCATCGACCCACCAGATTCTTCCACCAAACACTTCATTAAAACTCAACAGAAACAAAATACAACTCTCTAAAACCATCTTTGTTAGTCTTTCCACTGTTTCAAGGATCTCAGGATCTCATCAGAGGTAGACCTTTTTGTTAAAGAGTAAGATCATTTTTGTTTAATATAAGATGAATAAGAGAGCGGAAGACGAGGAGAGGGTTAAGCGGGTATTTTTTGCTGGAATAGGTGAGATTTTGTTCAAATGTGCTGAAATGTCCAGAAAGTAGCGATACACACGCTGACATGGTTTCAAAGTCTCGAATTTGAAATGTCATCATGTCTTTTGCAATGTCAGTGTTTTCATTGCTGCAAAACAACCCATGTTGCTGCTGCACCTGCATCTTGGAGAATGTCTCTACCTTTGGTTGATGCAGGACAGTATTTATTGTGAACACGGTAATCAAACCCTGTTTTAACAATAATTAAAACAAGACTGATTGTTGGGAATTGTATTACTTGTTTGTTTATCATTAAACCAGTAATTGTTTCATCCTAATATATAACCTTTGTGTCAGAGACTATCAGCAGATAAAAGAGAAGGGAAAAAATGTGTCATTGATCTTTTATGCA
>JAJHUR010098767.1:0-10558 GCA_027495735.1 Lutjanus campechanus | reverse complement strand
CCAAGGGCGCCCCTCACCAGTCTGCCAGGACTTATTTGGCTATAACTAATCAAGTTTCGCCAAGATCATTTTCCAGGGAGCGATGGCTGATACATAGTAGAGCTATTACTTATTATTATTTTCATTATTGTTTAGTCAGTCTATTATTTTATTATACAAACTTGAGAAATGTCCCAAACTAGGGATATACCAATACCAGTGAGATTCCATAATTCTCAATACCCAGTTTCATGCCACGGTAGAAAACAAAATAATAAAATTCATTATTTTTCTTTGCTGCCTGAAATAAAAAATACTCT
This sequence comes from Lutjanus campechanus, assembly GCA_027495735.1. Lineage (NCBI taxonomy): Eukaryota > Metazoa > Chordata > Actinopteri > Lutjaniformes > Lutjanidae > Lutjanus > Lutjanus campechanus. The sequence goes on along the minus strand of JAJHUR010098767.1, from coordinate 10,259 downwards.
GAGCTTCTAGGACAAAAGACTGTGGGAGTTAATTACTAAGCCTGATGCAGATCACTGTCAGGGGAGCATGTTGCCATGTGTGGAAACTAATTGAGTACAAAAGTGATTTCTACTGCTGAACTTTGAATATAAGTTGATCTCAGAGTGCTGCAGTAATTTAGATGTACTGACACGATGACAGACAAAACGCTAACGTGTTGAGGCAGAGCTCTCACTTCAGCTCCTCACTGTCTGCTCACTGTCTCACTCGTGTTGCTTTTGTTGTTCTTTTGTGCTGTTCTTTCTTCTGGTATTTAAAGGTCCAGCGTGGTAGATTTATGGGGATCTATTAGAAGAATGTGGTAGAAATTGAATTTAATATTCATAAATATGTTTTCATTAGTGTATAATCACCTGAAAATAGGAATTGTTGTATTTTTGTTACCTTTGCATGAGCCGTTTATATCTACAGATGGAACAGGTCCACCAAGTTGTGCTGCCATGTTTTCACAGTAGCCCAGAACGGACCAACCAAACACCGGCTCTAGATACAGCTTACCATGGGTGCTTTTCATTCGGTAAATTGCTCTCCTCGTCTCCTCCACTCGCTTCCTCTCCTCGCATCTTAGCTCCACCCAGCGAGGAAATGAAAGAGGGATGCAAGGAAATGAAAACTCCTCGTTCCACAGCGTCAGTCCGAAGCGACGTCAATTACTGATGACGAGCCGATATCAGCTGTCAAACTGACTGGCATGAATGTCCGCACAAACACTTATTTAAGAACAATTCCAACATTTGACAGTATTTGATTAGATCTGTAAACTGTTTAAAATAGTTGATTAGTAGTAGGATTCTCCCTGATGTTGATTTCAATCATCATTTAATAATCTTTAAATTATATCGGCTACAGATCTGTGATATTTGTTTACTTATTTATTTATTTATTATATTTGCACCATTGTTATAGTGATTGGTTAATCAACTGGTTTTGTCACCAATAATAGGCAGAATGGACTGATTCTTTAACAAGTGGTGAGTTTTTTTGTTTTTTTTCTCCCTATCTCCCGTTTTTGACTGGATTCAGGCTGTTATCCTAAAAGGTGATGACTCAGTTTAGGGGAAATAAAACAAGCCCTCCTGTCCTTTCTTTTGGGATGATGGGTCACAGAGACAAAGAGGACACCCCCACACAGCCTGGCGGCCTGTAATCAGCCGGCTTTGTGTCCACCTCCTGTCCTGTTCCCATGCAGAGATTCCCAACAGAGCCCCAGCAAGCTCATCCCCCACTTATTTGTCTGGCACAGTCAGACCTTTTTTTTTTCTTTTCCGGTGAACTGGAATAGTACACACGCTCACACACACACACAGACACACACTCACAAAGTGTCTCGCTTTCGTTTTCACTCTGAAACTGTTGTGGAACTGGGTCGTGGTGGTGGTGGTGGGGGGTGGGTTAAGATGCTAATTGCAGATGAAAGAGGGGTTGTAACTCATCGGGGTTCGTGATTGGCTGATGAAGACGTCATGTTGTGTGCTGCGGGGTGTGTTTCTCTGTGGGAATTCAGCTGAAGCGCAGTAACTAGTTTAATCCTGGTTATTTTGGTTATTACAAAAGTATCAGAAGTTAGTGAAAAAAACAACTTGTTTTCAGCTTCAGTGGGACTTCATGTCAGTGTTTCAGTCAGTGTGGGAAGAAAGTTATTTTTTCACTCAAAAGCTGCAGTGTGCTGTGCGTGCAAGTGGGTGTGTGTGTGTGAAGGGGATATTTGGCAGCCCATTTAAAGCTGACTAATCAGATTGCCCTTGGCTTGATCCTAGATATAGGTGTGTGTGTGTGTGTGTGTGTGTGTGTGTGTGTGTGTGTGTGAGTGACTGACTGAGGGAGGGAGTGACAGATGAAGAGAGAAGTGAAGGTAAAGTGGTCTAACTGGACAGATTAACATCATGCAGAATCTGAAAGGTAAGGCTGCATGTTTGGTCATATGTGAAAGAATCACAACTTTCTCCAGTTGTGACCAGTGACCAGTTTCTCCACTGGTCACGAGCACTGCACAATGTGCTAAAAAAAAATAAAAATCATGTTGCGATTATTTCGACAGATAATGCGATACTGTTCACGATTAGTGGGAATGATCATTTTTGCACTCGTGTAAAAGCTCATGATGATGTGACATTTTTTGGGTTCTGTACCAAACAAACATTTTACCACTTGAGCCCTGCCACTTTATTGTAATGCTGTCTTTTTGAAACATTTTTCCTTTATCAAAAATTGCAGACTGTGATTTTTTATTTATTATTTTGATAATAGTTTGATTAATCGTGCAGCCCTTCTTGACTCAGTTTTTCCCTGTCATACTGAAAATGGTACTGAATATCAATATTTGTCAATTCTTGTATCAAAGTTAGAAATTCCAGGAACATGAGCTTGAGTGCGTTGTTTATCTATGACTGAAATAATAACCACACTTTGCCAGTTGTATGAATTTATCACAGTCTGGCTTTGACAGCTTATGATTATCTTTCCTCCCCTAATCTTCACCTGATATTGTTTCCATATAAAGGAGTCTTTAGATGACTCATTCAACAAGACTAATATTTATTTTTGCCTGACTAAACTCTGAAATGATAAAGTGTTTCTCATGTGCCCGAAAACACAGGTTTATGCCTCTTTATCTGTATTTATGGAAACCATAAATTTCTTGAATGTCTGTCAGAATGATGTATTCATGTGCATAATATCACTTATCCTGTTAAATTGGTGCTGTGGTGCTGCCTTCTTCTTGAGACGCACAACCTTTACTTTAATGATTGCATAATTAGGGAGAATTCCTGGGCCTCATTTCCTACTAAGTGTGTATCATCAGTTACCACGGCAACCCAGTGATGCCTCAGATTTCCAGGAACATTGTGTGTTGTTGACCTCAGACCCCCCAAGGCAGTGTGAGCTGGCTTTACTCAGCACTAAGAACCTCCCCCCTGTGACTGGAGGAGGGGTGGAGAGTCTTGAAGTGAATGAACAGAGGATGATGGAGGAGGAGAGGGTGGAGAGATGAGATGGTTGCATAAATTAAAGACCAGCTTTTTGTCACAGAAAAGTCTCCCACTTAGTGCATTAATGGTGTCAATCTTGCATCCATGAATGCTGGTTTACATTTGCCAGGCAGTTTTCAAGGTGGATTGTGTTGTTTGTGGTGATCAGTTCTGTGATAAAGCAGCGAAGGAAACACAGTGCTAAGACGGGTGGATATTTTTCTTTCTTTCTCTCTCTTAACATGTTGATTGTATTGTTATTGTGTTCCTTAAGGTGTATTTGTATGTTCCCCTTAAAAAAAAAACAAAAAGCATTGGCAGTTATATTTATATGGGCAAGTTGAAGCACAAACCCTACTTAGTCTTTGTTACTTTCAGATGTCGGGGATCATGAGCAACAGGTGTCAGTCAGATTAAAAAGGGAGACCGTATGAACATTTCATATCACTGATATTCCATTCCTTGATGATAATCCACTCAACATGTACTCAACCCTATGCCGATGTGAGGATGGGTGAAGGTCTTCAGTTCACAAAACAATCCTGGAGTTTCAGCAGAAAACAGGGTTGCAGCTAATGGCAGTGAATGGTGACCACGGATAAAATGTAAAAAAAAGAAAAAAAAAGAACACAAAACAAACACAAAATGTCTCCATCCTGCTCGTGTGGTGTAATCCAAGTGTCCGTGAGCCGCGACATTAAAATTTAACCACAAAAGACGCCATTTACATCATGTTTTTAGCCGAAATGTCAACTGGAGCCTCCCAGGTAGCATGTAAACATGGCGTCGAGGTATCGCGAGACTTCGTATATCTCTTAATGGATGCAAGTGTGAAAATATCACGAGATTGACGCTGTGTTTACATGCTACCTGGGAGGCTACAGTTGACATTTCGGCTAAAAACATGGTGTAAATGGTGTCTTTTGTGGCTAGATTTTAATGTCGCAGCTCGCGGACACTTGGATTACACCACATGAGCAGGATGGAGACATTTTGTGTTTGTTTTGTGTTTTTATTTTTTTTTACATTTACATTTGGTCTCCATTCACTGCCATTAGCTACAACCCTGTTTTCTGCTGAAACTCCAGGATTGTTTTGTGAACTGAAGATCTTCACCCATCCTACATCAGCATAGGGGTGAGTACTGGACTATTATTCTGCGGTGGAATATCACTAAGGTATTTTTAAAATGTTCAGTATTGATACACACACTGAAATCATTTCAGTGTTGAGTTTATTTTGAAAACATGGAACTTTTTAGGAGGCGGGAGCGTCTGTATGTGATGTTGGTGGCCACTCAGATTTACCTTTTGAAGTTGTTGATATGTTGACTTGGACTAAAGTCAAAATAACTTTTTTTCTCCTGTCACACTGGAAATGGAAGACTGTTATCTCTTATATGCTGGTGTGTATTATGGATGAGATCTGATCTGCGTGTGTGTGTTCAATTCTGCAGAGCAACGACCAACAACAAGGTGAAGGAGACAGTGGCTCTGGAGCTCAGCTTCGTCAACTCCAACCTGCAGCTGCTCAAAGAGGAGCTGGAGGAGCTCAACAGCAACATGGAGGTCTACCAGACAGACAGGTAGACACCAGACTCTCACACACACACACACACACACACACACACACACACACACCACAGTGTTGTGCCGTGAATTCCAGGTCACTCTCATTAGTCTAATGAGAATTATAATTGGTGAAAACAAGCATCCATTACATTTTAGTATTCACACTGTGCTCTGTGTGTATGTGGTCGTGTATTTCTATCTTTGTGGGGACCAACTCATGTTTTAGACTGTGGGGATAAAGACATTAAGGTTAAGCGAGGACGATTTGTCTGTTTTTTAATTCTTCAAAGTGCTTGTTAGGGGTTAGGACTTAAGGCCCAAACGCACTGAACGCAATAATTGATGCCCCTGTGGTCCACTGCAGGCATCATATTTGAAATGCCAACACCACAGAACCAGCAGTATTTCAGGAACAGGTTGCTATTTTTATCCAACTGTTTATTTGTTTATTATTATTATTCATATATTTCTTTAATAATGTCACTGTTAACAGAGACTCTATATTGATGAAGAATGTCTGTATTCGCAGGCTCCAGGTGGTGATGCAGCCCCGTCAGCACCTACTTCTCATGTCCATCCCTTTTTTAAAAACTTTAAAAATGTTACTGTAGAAAAAGTGTTGGTCCTCATTTGATGTTCCTAAAATTGAATCAAGGTCAGAACAGGGGTGTTTGGGGCAGTTTGACTCACCTCATAACACTTTCAGTGTGCATTCTGCCATTTAAAACAATAGTTGTGCTTTAAAACGTGAGTCAGACACTTTCTCAATTAATCTATTGCTTGTTTGATCTATGAAATATCAGAAAATTGTGAAAATTGGCGATTAGTGTTTTAGATAAAGATATTAAGTTTATTTTCATAGAGGTCTGAAAAAACCAGAAGATGTTCACATTTAAGAAATTGGAATCAGAGAATTTTGGCTTTTTTTTCTTAAAAAATTACTGCAGTTGGTTGACTTGATAATTGATTAATGATGGATTAATTGTTGCAGCTCTAGAATTATGTCAGTGAGGATCCTCAGAAGTATAGAAGTAGAAGTGTGTGTGTGTGTGTGTGTGTGTGTGTGCGTGCAGTCCTTCACAGCCAGGAGATTTTTCCCCGTGCAGCCCCAGGTCATGGGAGGGATAAATCCCCTGATTAGAGTGTCATTAATGACCTCGCGGCGTGTGTGCCTGTTTATGTTCATTGTGAATGGGAGGGGGTGACTGTGGGGGGTGTCGGGGCCGTAAGGGTTAATACTTGGATTTAGTTTTGCTTATTAGCAGGATGAGGCACTGAGCAGTGAGCCTGCTGGATCTGAAGAACAACAGATGGCAGTGGTGACCTGACTGCCATCGTGTGTATTTACATGTTAGTGTTTACTCTGTGAAAGATTAAACACACGCACACACACGTACTGTATTTATTTCTTTTCACAGTGAGGCCATCAACGTTCCCATGATCCCACTCGGATTAAAAGAAACCAAAGAGGTGGACTTCACAGTTTCTATCCAGGTGAACATCCACCTACTCTGACATCAGCACCTTGATGTATCTTGTTTAGCAAATTTTCTTTTCTTTGAGAGAAAAACATAGAGGTCTGAGTGAAACTGTTAATATTGTATTTAAAATATTAGAACAAAGTTGTTTTCCTTATTTAAGAAGCAGTGTTTCACTGTTGACACCTGTTTTAAACTGTTAATGTGTCTCTTTCCTCATGTGAGAAATTATGAGAAAAGTTGTATTTAATCACAAATGGTAACACTATTGGGGCATAGAACCAACATTCTGTTGATCTTTACAAATCAAGACTCAATCAATAAATCAATAAAGACAAAAAGCCGGTGATTTCTAGTGACTAAACAAATATTTTTAGTTCGATAGTTGTTATTTTACATGTCTGATCATACAACAAACCTTTTTTTCCTTATTTGTCATTTTCTGATCTTATAAATTTTGTGCAAGACATCTGAAGAACACTCGAGCTCAGTGAATAACTCTGCAGTTTGTTTAAATATTAGAGAAAACTTCAGCTGTGGAACAGATTTGTCATCATGTGACCGTCTCTTTTTCCCCCTCAGGACTTCATCTGTGAGCACTACGGAGAGGACAGCTCTCTGTACGACAAGGAGATCAAGGAGCTTATGGAGCTCAGACAGGTTAATAAATGCACTCATACAATTTCTTACAAAACAAACCCTGATCTAGGTTAGTAGTAAATCTGGTTTTCATTGAGGGGGTTGTAGAAAATCACTGTGTATCTCCTGTCAGAGAGAGGAAAACTGTGGAAAGAATAAAAACAGTTATCTGTCTATGACATTAGATATATATTTATGTGTGCTGTTGCTGTCTTGGCCAGGCCATGCGTACACCCAGTCGTAACCAGGCCGGCCTGGAGCTACTGATGGAGTACTACAACCAGATGTACTACCTGGACCAGCGCTTCTTCCCCTTAAACAGGAACCTGGGCGTGCACTTCCACTGGTAGGACATGGACTCTTTATAATGTAATGTGACAAGTGGAACTTTATCTCTCAGTTTAATTACTTGGTTACCCATCTGAATTTTGTCAAAGTGAGCTGGACATTGTTACGTGAGCAACCACATCTGTGATTGGTCTGCTTGAAATATTGTCCTTGCTCTACCAGGTCTGTACTGCAGCTTTACTTTGTGCTCGCTTTTTCCCTCAGTTTAGTCTTCAGCAGGTGAAACACGTGAACTGAGGTCATGTGACAGACTTGAACAGCAAATAACATTTCTCTGTTTGTACTGATGATGATGCAAACACTCTGGATAGTAGGATTTTTGAAGTGAGGTTGTATGAGTTAGTTCTCTATAGTTAGTCTATAATCTACAGTAGATGCCAGTCGACACGCCGCCAGTTTGAAAAAGCACCAGGAACACCAGTGTGGCTGTATTGCTAAGCATTGCACTGCTAGATCAGTTTAAAGTGTATGTTATATTTAGAGTATTTCCACAGCTTTACGTTGCTGTCAGATGGCCTCATCTGATAGGAAACTGCTGTTATATAAACCAAATGTCACCTTCTCTAAAGACAGCAAACTCCTTTGACAAAAGCGGTAATTTTACCTCCTTGAACATGGGAGTTGTTGGTCTGCCGCTGCAACTAAAGATTAGTTCAATTCTCAATTACTCTGTTTATTAATTTCCTGATAAATTGAGTTGTTTTGTTTATTAAATGTCAGAAAATGCTGAAAAATGTTCATCAGTGGAATTTTGACTTTTCATCTTAAAAATGACTCAAGCCAGTTAATCAGTTTTCAAAATAGATGACAGTTAAGTTAACAAATAATCAATAAATCAATAAGTCATTGCAGTTCTAGCTGCCTCAATTGATGAGTTTGTGTTTTTGTGTGACTTTGGTGTTTAAAAGCGTTTGGTCAGATTTGCTGAACCAGAGAACCAACCAAAGGAGTGTCACTGGTTTGGAGAGAGTGATATTTGTCTTATACATGGTCGGTTTCCCATCAGAAAAGGCTGTGTGATGGTGAAGTAAGGAGGTGAAAATATTCTAAATATAGTGTACTGACTATGGATAAATATAGGGCTTCAACTTATTTTCATTATCAATTAATCTGCTGAATATTCTCTTGATTAATCACTTAGTTGGTTGGTTTATAAAATATCAGAAAATTGAGAAAACCTTTTGATCAGTGTGTCCCATGGCCCAAGATGACATCCTCAAATGTCTTTTCTTGTCTTTCAGAAAATATTCACATTTGACAAGCTAAAAACAGACTTTGGACATTTTTCCTTAAACAATGACTCAAAACGATGAATCAATTATGAAAATAGTTGGCAATTAATTTAATAGCCGATTAATAATCTCTGAATTGTTGTTGCTCAAGATAAATACCTTATACAACAACACTTAAGAAAACTCTAACCTTTTGAACAGCCTTAACACTTAAAGTCTGTACTTAAATGTCATGGTTTTATTTCAGATCTGATGTGATAAAGTGCAAATAGAAAATATGTAACTGTCCAAAAACTGTGTATAGGGACAGCATAGTAAAAGTTAAAGAGTGATTGATAAGACCGTAAATGACACTAACGAGTTGCACAAAGTAATTTGATTCCTTCTCGTCTGTCCCTCAGGTACGACTCTCTGACAGGCGTCCCGTCGTGTCAGCGTACGTTGGCCTTTGAGAAAGGAAGCGTGTTGTTCAACATTGGCGCTCTGTACACACAGATCGGAGCTCGGCAGGACCGCTCTGCTGCAGCTGGAATAGACAAAGCTATAGATGCCTTTCAGAGAGCTGCAGGTAAAGAAACACCTCATACATTAAAGCAGTCAGTCTGTTCACCTTATCTGCCAAAATAAAGCACAATTTCTACCCACATTTTCTATTATATTTCTTTTTATTCTTAAACATTCATCTAGTGTTCTTCAAATCCGAAGATATTTATGATAGCAAGAGAGAAAAAAAGCTAATCCTTAAACATCAGGAGCTGTGAATAGCAAATGTTTAATATTTTTTGTTTTATAAATGATTTACGGTGTCCTTGAGTGCAAATAAAATGTATTATTATTAGGGCTGTCAAAATTAACGCGTTAACGCGGATTAATCCATCATCATGATTAATCTGATTAAAAATTTTAATCGTTTGACAGCACTAATTATTATTATTGTTAAGTTAAAAACTGATTCCCAAAGTTTTTGTAAATGCTGTTTCAAATGACTAATTGTTTAATTAACTTCTTGTTTCAGAACAAAATTATTCTTTTTGCCTATGTGTGAGTATATGTCCATTTCCTTGTATTTAGGCGCATTTAATTACCTGAAGGAGAATTTCTCCAACGCGCCGAGTCTGGACATGAGTACTCCGTCGCTTTGCATGCTGGTCCGGCTGATGGTTGCCCAGGTGCAGGAGTGTGTGTTTGAACGTGTCACGCTCACCACACAGGACACACACTTCACCTCCCAACTGCGACTGGCACAAGAGGCTGCACGGGTGAGTTATCATGTCGCTGGTTATCGTGCTTTGTTGTTGTTAGTGTTGTTATAAAGTGACTCACGCCGTACGTGTGTGTCCTGTAGGTGTCAGACGTCTACTTGTTAGTGCAGCAGACCATGACGCAGCCTCTGATGAAGGACTACGTGCCGTTTTCGTGGGCGTCAATGGTTCAGGTCAAATCTGAACACTTCCGCGCCCTCTCACACTACTACGCTGCTGCTGCTCTCTGCGACCACACGTGTAAGTCACACCAGACCACTTTGAACATTTCATTTAATATATTTTGAGATAAAGAGATATAAATATTACATTCACATAAACACATACAAGATACATACTAGGGCTGACAACAGATCTTCTAAATTCAATTATTTAATTGAATTATTTAAAAAACTGTTAGTGGTTTTGATTGTGAAAAAAACAGCACTACTACAGATGTCTGCTTTGCTAGTTCTTGCTGGACTGCAGCAGAGTTGAAGAGAAAAATGTGAAAACAATGTTTGAAAGAAAGGATGGAGATAGGCAAGGGATCCACATTAACATATTGTCATTTTATTTATTTATTGATATACTTTTTGATGGACTGACTTGCAGCAAAGGGCTGTATGCAGGAGTCAAACCCATGGCTGCTGCAGAGGATTCAGAGTCTCAGTACATGGGGCGAATGCTCTACCAACTGAGATACCAGGCCACCATGATGTCATTAAAAAAAAAAAAAAA
>JAJHUR010098765.1:0-10771 GCA_027495735.1 Lutjanus campechanus | reverse complement strand
ATCGGAATGGAAAGCTTATTCAGACATTTGTCTCCTTACATAAGTCTTGTTGTTATCAGTTTTTTTGTATGACTGACAGATCATCTGATGTGAGGGCGACAGTGACAGGAGGCCACATCATTTTTGTTTTGTTGTTGAAGTTAAGACATTTGTCTGAGGTTGTTGATGTAAGGTTTAGTCGTTGTTATGGCAACTCTGACAAATTTCAATTTGAGCGTTTAAATGAAAGTATGTAGGTCACATGCCTTGGGATCCTGTTTTCTACCACAGTAGTACCATACAGTACAGTTTGTACCAGTTTGGAATTGGAAAAATGTGGCTTCGTGCTGTCTGTGGAAACTTCATATCAGTGTCAGACAAATCAGATTTGGAGATCCAACAGCTGCAGTGAAAATGTAGCCATAAAATAATCTGAAAATACCCTAAGAGCACCTCTCAGAAAACATCATGTGTCTGTGTTTTCCCTTTTCTGTCTTCCTGTGCAACGACTCAACTCAACTTTCTCTTGACTGTCTTCCAGGCAAGGGCAGGTATGGAGAGGTGTGGCGGGGCCAGTGGCAGGGGGAGAATGTGGCTGTAAAAATCTTCTCCTCGAGAGATGAGAAGTCCTGGTTCAGAGAGACAGAGATCTACAATACAGTGCTGCTAAGACATGAAAACATACTGGGTGAGTCTGTTACACACAGAAATGTGAGGTCTTGCAGAACTTGTTGGTGCAAAGAAGAAAAAGATTGATTGGAGCAAAGTCGAAAAGTTGTGCTTTCCCCATCGTCTCCACTAGTAAAAATCATCAGTCTTGTAATAATCAAAGATTTTAGGGTGAGGGTTGTGTCAGTTTGTCCCTATGGTATTGAAAATGGTATCTAACATCAGTTAGAAATTTTGTGACAACACTGTCCTGTATTACTGCTTTTTATGTCTTAGGTAAAACAGTTTGGATTTCTTTGTTTTTGAAAAACATGTTTTGTTAGAATTTCTTGAAATAAAGTTTTTTTGTGAGCTAAATGCATGTAGCATGGGTGTTTTCCACTTGTTCTTTTATCTCAACTTCCTTTAACATTCTTGTGTCTTCACACCTGTATGTGTGAAAGCAGTTACACCTGGAGGTGAACACAATAAAAAAAGCAACACCTGTGCAAATCACTTTAACACAATCCAGCATAAAAGGCCAGTAATAAATGTGATTAATGCAAGAGAGATTTTACTACCACGGTATAAATTACACACAGTTTGATGATCGTTTTCTATTCTTCTCCCAGGCTTCATGGCGTCTGACATGACTTCTCGCAACTCCAGCACCCAGCTGTGGCTAATCACCCATTACCACGAGAACGGCTCTCTTTATGACTACTTGCAGCGAGTTGCCGTGGAGACGTCAGAGGGCTTGGCGATGGCGGCGTCGATAGCGTGCGGCCTGGTGCACCTGCACACAGAAATCTTCGGCACAGAGGGGAAACCGGCCATCGCACACCGAGACCTGAAGAGCAAAAATATCCTGGTCACTAAGGAGCTGCGCTGCTGCATCGCAGACCTCGGTCAGTCAGTCTTATGTAGTATTTTACTTTTATCTACTACTTTTAATCTGTAGGGACTGGAAGTGATAAGATTTTATTGATGCAGTGGCACTCGAGAACGTCAAATACACGCTGGAATTTAAGCCCATGTTGCGAAGAAATATGCTTTCCTGATTTGATAAAATAATATAAAGGTAGTCAGCCATGACCTAAGCATGTGCAAAAATTTAATTTTCTTTGGTAATGAACTGCAAAACAAAAACAGTGCAGTAGTCCTTTTATAAGATAAAATAATTAACCTCGTAATATCCTGGCAGCTATTGTCGAAGAATTGATATAACGATATTCGATACATTGTGTTAATGTTAAATGATTCATAATACATTATTGATCTCAAACAAATATGTTGACTGCAACTCTTCTGAGTATACTTTTAATGTTTGGAAACTAGTATTTTGTACATTGGGATTTTATTTTGCACAATATCTCTGTGTCTGTCCATCTTTTACCTGATATGCATTTATGCGTGCATGTCCTACTATAATCTGTGTGTAACTGCTTGTTTACAGGGCTGGCTGTGACACACTCTCAGGCCGACAACCTGCTGGATGTGGGCAACAACCCAAAGGTTGGCACCAAACGTTACATGGCGCCTGAAGTGCTGGACGAGACCATTCAGACAGACTGCTTTGACGCCTATAAGAGGGTGGACATATGGGCCTTTGGGCTGGTGCTGTGGGAGATTGCAAGACGCACATACAGCAACGGTGAGGATTTAGTGCATATGCGGGACTGTTACATCATAAACAACCACCTCTAATTTCTTATTCTGAAATAATCGGCATGGTTATTGTTTATTCTGATGGTCTTGGGGCCCTGCTGTTTGGAGGGAGACCTAATTTACCACTAGTTCATCCTCTTGCTCCAGTTCCTCGCACTGATTTCTTTCATCTCAATTTGACTTTGCAGGCATTGTTGAGGAGTACAAGCCTCCGTTCTACGATCAGGTGCCAAATGACCCGAGCTTTGAGGACATGAGGAAGGTGGTGTGTGTGGAGCAACAGAGGCCTTTCATTCCTAACCGTTGGTTCTCTGATCCTGTGAGTATTTAATGTTTACTGTTAAAGAAATTATCGTACATGCTCATCTGGAATGGAAATGGCCTCTTGGGTTTCAAAACCATCCTTTAAACGTAGTAAGTGATCAGTAGGATTTCAGTGCCTATTAATAACCAGCGTTACATGAAAGTTAAAGGTCTGGTGTGTAAGATTTATGGGGATTTCTTGGCAGAATATGGCAAAAATGGAATACATTATAGACAAGTATGTTTTTTTCCCCCCAAATCTAGCCCTTCTCAAAAAGTAATGCCAGTGAGCTGCCATCATCAATCATCAAAAAGTTGTTAATCTTCCTACTTTCTCACATTTTTTAACTTGTGGAGGATAGATAGATGGACAGATGATGTTATTGATCCCCAGAGAGAAATTAAATTGTCATGGCAGGCAGGTACATAAAAATACAAAGACAAAAAACACACATTAGATGTCCAAAAACAGTTAAAATGTTCCAAAATGGAATCTAAATAACAAAGGTGCAGGAAATCAATAACAATAACAGGAAAGCTTCACTCATTCAAACACGTGGAAACAAATTCTGAACTGCTAAATAAGACAAGAGAGATTGGTACCCTGCTAGTACCCAGAATGCCCTTCTACATCTAAAAGCTCTTGCAGTCACATTGATCACAGGATTTCCTCTCACTGTGGGCGAATCACTGCATGACTCTCCTTTGATTTCCTGTCCTCTGTTCCCCTCTCAGACTCTGTCTGCTCTGGTCAAACTGATGAAAGAGTGTTGGTACCAGAATCCCTCTGCCAGGCTGACGGCGCTGCGCATCAAGAAGACCCTGGACAAGATCCACAGCTCTCTGGAGAAGGGCAAGGAGTCGTGAGAGGTAGAGGAGCCTCAGAGGCAGCTGCCTGATGTCAGGGATCGGCTTAAAGAGGAGCCCAGTGTTTAACGGAGAACAGACAATGACGGGGGGAACGGACAGAGGACCAGAGGAAAGAGTTGTTCTAATGTCATCCAGCCTCATCCTTCTCTCGCTCTGTCACTTTCACTGTGGTTGCCTTCCACCGACATCCCTCTATCTCTGACTTGAAGCCCACGCAGACGTTTGGAACTGTCCTGTCTGATCAGCCAGCCTTCGCCACAGGACACGTGCCTGTCGCCAACGTGTTCGCACTGACCTGAACTGTAGACTGTTACTGTGAGTGTGAAGAACAATGGATGGCATATTGTAGTACTCCCATCCCAATGCTTTAACGCCCATTTAAGACTGCACACACAAACACAAACACTACATACTGAGTGTCTCTTACAATCCGGTTTCTGATTCCCAGCCAGAGACAATCACAAGTTTCACTCATTTAGCTTGATTACCACCCCAGTTTCCAAAAAAGTTGGGTTGTTTAATGAAGTGTAAACAAAAACAGAATGCAGAGATTTGCAAAAACTTTTTGCAAAGTGTTACCCAGCCTATGTAGTATCCTGTAGTGTACAATCATGTAGGTTTTAATGCAGTTTTAACTCAGTCCCGCCTGAGGGATCAAAGGTCACAGGCATTCAATATTGGTTTGCCTTTTTATGAGCAGAGACTTCTCTGAATATTTTAATGATACCATGGATCGTAGATGATGAAATCCCTAAGGTTCTTGCAGTTTGTGTTAGTTCTTCTTAAACTATCTTAAACAAAGTGGCGAACCTCACAATCATGATTTTATCACCTGTGTGTGCCAACGTGTTGCAGGCATCAGATTCAAAATTAGTGTATATTTACAAAAAAACATTTATTAGTATGAACATTAAATATCATGTCTTTGTACTGTATTCAGTTGAATACAAGTCGAAAAGTATTAGCAAATCATTGCTTTCTTCTTATTTTTTTTTACACCCTGACTTTTTTGGAACTGGGGTTGTAGAACATGCCAACAACTATCGCTACTCACACACACTACAAAACACACAATATGTTCACTTACAAAAGGAAAAGAGCCAATAGAATCAAAACGGTTTTTAAACTTTTTAAAAATAATTATGATATTTATGTATTAAATCTCCACTGCTACCACACTACTGAGGATATGTAAGAACGGAGCGTGAAACTGACTGTATACATATATAAGCATTTACTCTACTGGACTTTCTGTACCCATACTGTCATTATTGGAGCTAGTAAGAAAAGATTTGTTGAGGAATAGAGAGGAAAAGATAGGAAATCGTTCCCAACCAGGATAAAATACTACACATACATGATTATCCTGGTGGTTCCTGGAGTAGAAACACAGTAAGTACCTGCCAATAGGCATTAGTCTGTATCTTATAATAAGAATATGATTCTCTCTGCCTGTTATAAACTCACTGTGGCTGATTTAAAAAAAAAAAGTCTTCTGTGCAGGCAGAGAGGAGTCGAGGAAGTCTTGTGGTAGAGCTGACTTTTTCTCTTTCTTTTTTTAAAGATATTGGAGCTGAAGTGGTTTTCTGTAGCGAGGTGGGCCTCCATTTACTCCTCTCGTCCCATCCTCCCATCATGCCACACTGTACAAGTTGCCTGAATAACAAGAAAAACACTCCATCTTCATTTGGAAACAATTTTATTCATTTTAAAACAGATAAAGTTGCCTACTGTAGGTCTGCGGTTACAGATGAATTTGTCACATGCTGGGTTTGTTTTGAAAAAACAAATGTTGCTTTGTCTTTTTTATATGTAATAAAACATTTACTGCACTCTTGCCTAATGATTAGCCAGCCTGTGTTATGATTGAAGAAAAGATGTAAACTCAGTTGCCAGTTTAGTAGGTACACCTAGTAAAGCAGTCTGAATAAATCTGTCTTCCATAAGGGTTTTAATGTTCAGTTTTGTTTACACTGTTTGAGAGGTTTTGATTCAACTTTATGGTCATTATGGTGGCTGCAGGTTGTGGTGCTGTTGAATTGTATTGCATTATACTTGGAGGTGTTTCTATTATTTTGTTCCCCCATTTATATCAATGAGGGGAGGCAAAATAAAAACTCTCTCTCATATATATGTATATATATATATATATACACATTACAATACAATACAGTTCAACAACACCACAAAATGATCACACTTAAATCAACAAGTAACCAAACGATTTCAACAAGAGCTGACCCAAGGGCTGCAACTAATGATAATTTCCATTATCAATTCATCTGTTATTTTACGGGATATCCCAGCCAACAATCCAGAACCCCAAGACTCTTCATTTACACCATAAATGTACACTTCAACTCTCATAAACAAATAAATCATAAATGACAAAGAAAAGCAGCTAATCCTTACATTTAAGAACCTGGAACCAGCAAATGTTTTACTGAAAAAAATGGATCAATTATAAGAATAGTTGTCAGCTATTTTTTTTTTTAAATCTAATTGTTGCAGCTCTGAATTAAACATTTGAACCATTAAGGTTGAATTTATTGCAGGACTGCATTCATTTTAGCTGTGGTTATCTAGTAAACTGGCATCTGAGTGTATTTCTACAAAAACAATTTTGTATTATAGACTCACAAGGCTTTTCAAGTTCACCTTAAAACAATAGTGAGGTACCCATGTGAACACTGAAGCAGGTTTTTCTTGCTGTAATGAGTCCACCTGTCCACACTGGCCATAAAGGAATTCCTGTCCAACGTGATTACAATGTATGTGAAGGGGGACAAAATCCACCTAGTCCCCATTTTGACTACAAATGAGGAGTTCATTTGCAAAGACAGATAACATTCCTGAAATGAATAAACCAACACCAGTGATTGATATTCCTCTTAGTGCACAATTTAAAAAAAAACATAATTTATGAAAATTATAAAATCAGAAAACCCAACACCTGTTAGATTGATACAAAAAATGACTTAGGAAAATCAATAAAAACAGATACCTGTTTTTGCAAATGAACCCACCTCACTATTGCTTTAAAAAAGGATTAAAAAATGTGAAACTATCCCATAACTCTGTATTTAGTTTAAATGCAGAACATGTGGACAGAACAGTCACATATTTACACAATTTTAAAAAGCTGCCAGACCTTGTACTGCACATCTGGACACTTACTGAACCCACACTCATGTTTTCTGTCTGCCCCCTAGTGGTTACTCGTATGCACACTGATGCCTACAGCTGTTAATCATGAACAGTCACACCTGCTCTCTACAATACTGGAAAATATGTTCTGTTCATTTCTTTCTTTCTCTCTATAGTACAGAGTGTCCTTAATTTAACATCTAAAATTTGGACTGGATCACAGTAAGGCTGCTCTGTAAGTGAGCAGCAGAGGTAGTTGATAAGAGACCGTGTGAAGTCGTGTCATTGTGAAAGTGATCCTCTGTGCAGATGACAGTGAAACTACTTCTAACACAGTTTTGGAGACATGTTGGTGTCTGTGGCTTGCCCGGCAAATGGTTGCAAAACCTGCAGCCCTGCACTAAATGTGTGAAAAAGGTATCACAGGAAAGACAGGGCATGAGCTGACATAAAAACCATGTGGCAGTAAAGCTGTAGCTAAAATGGAGCTCTGTATTTGTCACCACCTACCCCTCAGCAGTTAGAAAGTTACTTAAGGTTGTCTGGTAAAGTCTTGTACGGGTTGAGGATGCCTTTTGGGTCCAGCACGGCCTTGATGTCACCCATCAGAGCCACAGCCTGACTGGGTTTACTGTAGTAGATGTAGTTCCTCTTCTTCAGGCCCAGCCCGTGCTCTGCGCTGATGCTGCCCTGATACCTGGCCGTCCACTCGTAGACAAAGGGCTCGATGGCAGCGAGGAGAGCGGGGTCTTTGGCAGGGGAAGTGATGTTCAAGTGGAGGTTTCCATCTCCTGAAAGAACAGATGGGAAAAGACGGGGTCTGCGGTGAAAACACTTAGCAAGTATTTCAGAATGGGGACTGAGTTGTTGTGGGTATAATAATCAAAGAGTTACTCAAAATCATATCTCATGCTAGCAGGCTATTATTTCCCTCCAGATTTTTCATGTCTGTCCATCCTCTGGTCTTACCTACGTGTCCGTATCCCACCACATTCTTGGCCCGGTCCCCCAGGTGCTCCCTCATGTCTGTAACCAGCTGGTAGATCCGCTCCACCGGAAGTGAGATGTCATACTTGTAAGTGAAGCCATCGTGAGTCAGCGACTCAGTGACGCGTTCACGCATCGACCACAGTGCCTGAAAAGGTGATAATGGACAGGCTGACTTTTATATCTAAACCAAGGCAGCCTTGTTTTCTCAAGTCCACACAGGAGTATTAATGAAATCAGTGGTTCCCAACCTTTTTCCTTCAGGGACGTCTCTATCATATCAAAGAAAAGTGATTCCCCCTGACTAAGCAACATATTTTATGGATATTTCATTATCTTCAATGCATAACAATAACAGTATAGCACAACTGCTAAACTGTTCCACTTACCCAAATACCCAAAATATTCCCTGTGATTATTACATCAGAGATATTTTAAGAACTTTTTACACAATTCTGTCTGTATTTTTTATTTTACATACTTAATAGGTGTCTTTTTTTTGACAAATTCAGGGTCTTCTTCTCCCTGACAGTTGGCCACGGTTCCATCAGCTCTGGTTGTTTTAACTGCCTACTTTTCTAATGCAGAACGAGGCTGTTTAGTTGAAGGCTCTGCGAGTACAGCTTGTGATCAGGTCTTCACTGTATCCTCATCCTGTGAGATTTTTATACCTTAAGTAATAATACAAACTTTAAAAATAACCATTTCTTTTAGTTTTCTTCACAGAAATGAATGAAATGGTGAAATACGGGCATATTGTATATTTTTAAAAGCATTCTTACGTGAAGCTCTGGCAACATCTAATCGGGGTCAGAATCTGCAGGTTGGGAACCAGTGCATTAAATAACTACAGTGTTGGAATGAATACTTAGGTTTAGTTGAAAAGTTTTAAGGAGTAAGTGATATTCTCTGTTACTCTTAATGTCAATAGATACCCAAAATAAGAACAGAACTTTCCGATTTCTCTCCTCTGTCTGTGGCGCTCAGCCTGAAGCATATTTGTTCTTACTGGAGACTGAAATGTTGAAGAACAACCTACAGGAATATATTTTTATGGCCTGGCCACTACATATATTCACTACTTTTTTAGCAAACATTACTCCTACAGGATTATTACTGTATTTGTTAGGGACTATTTTTAGCCACAGACTTGCTGCAGTATATTTTCACAGCAGCACGACGGTGAACGTGGGACTGACTCAAAATAAACTGCAGTGGCCACGTTCATCTCACAGTGCAAAGGTGTGTCACGATTTGGCTGCACAGAAACACTTCTTAGTCAATTTGCTTTTGGTCTTTTTGTGGAATTTGTTGATACAGGGTTCATAGAGCTCTCAAAGCTGTTACTTTAAATGCAATGGCAAATTCCTTCATACCCACAGCAATCGGTGTATATGGTCACTGTTTATTTTACCAGCTGTTCATATAAACTTTGATTATATGTTTGATCATGATTATCTGGCTATGAAAGACAAATATGATGATGGAATAGTTTTGTTTTTCAAATACTAAAAGATGAAACCCTAGATTGTGTTCAAATCAAGCATTTTCCAGGAGTATATTCAAATTCAAGCATATTCCTAACCTTGAAAAGATAATGGTTAAAATTGAGCATTTTCCAAACTTTCAAGACTTTTTTTTATGAACCCTGTTGATGGTTGGAAAAATATAAAACATTAGAAACATTAGAAACAGCACCTTTATTTTGGACTCTTCAGTTGCCACAGTCCCGTCAGCAACCAACGATGATGTCATCGCCTCCTCTAGGAAATTGTGGAGTTTCTCTCCATCGTGTGCCGGGTCAGATCCAGACGTTTCTATGACAACGTAGAACGGACAATCTGCAAGATGGAGGAAAGAGTTTAGCATGAGTGTCTGTTTAATTGTTTTACAAACTCAGGTGTGTGCACGTTGTGTGTGTGTGTGTGTGTGTGTGTGTGTGTGTGTGTGTGTGTGTGTGTGTGTGTACCTACCCGAGATGGGATTGGGGAGTTTGAGGTGTGTATTCAGCAGCCTCATACATTCACTGTCTAGAAATTCAAAGGCTGACAGAATTTCTCCCAGCATGCCTTTGCAGAGCTGAAACGTCTTCAGTAGCTGCTCAAAGGTCTCACAGCCTAAAAAATAAAGAGCACAAAATAATTTATCCACTAATCTATGAACATAAACTCATCTTGACATTAATTAGCTGAACTGCGAAACCATTTCCTCAACTATCTGCACACTTATTTAGCAACACCAACTAATAATAGAGTCAGACTTGCAGTAAGATAGCTTGAGCGGTTGTAAACCATGAAGCAATGAGAAAATCTTACCCAGAAAAACCACATTAACAGATTTGGGTTTGCGTGGACAGAGGATGGACACTGCGGTGATGACCCCCAGTGTGCCCTCTGACCCTATGAAGAGCTGTTTGAGGTCATATCCTGTATTATCTTTCCTTAGCGTGGCCAAGCAGTCCAGCACCCGTCCATCTGCCAACACCTGTATACATGCAACAGATACAATCCCTGGATGTGTACCTGTTGAAAAAATATCAAAGTTCCTCATTTATTAATTCCACTCACCACTTCCAGACCCAGCACAGTCCCATGTAGGGAGCCGTATCGCAGCAGCCGGAGTCCACCTGCATTAGTCGCTACGTTTCCCCCAATGTGGCAACTGCCTTTTGCCCCCAAATCAAGCGGCATGATGTGGTCTCTCTCCTCCAGGTAAAGGGACAGATTCTCCAAAACACAACCTGCCTGACAGGTCAGAATGCCTGACAGATGGAGAAAGAAATATCTAAAGATCAGTCAAATATGGTGAAAGTATATGACTTTAATTTTGAAAAGGTTTTTTAGTATTTTAAGATTTACCAGAGATACTATCGAAGGTAAGGATGTTGTTCATGAGGGCAGTGGAGAGGATGATCTCATCATAAACAGGCACGCTTCCTCCAACCAGCCCAGTGTTTCCTCCTTGAGGGTTCACCGCCAGATTACGACTGTTACAGTACCTACAGGAGGGAAATACAAGATCTTTAACCACCTTATAAATCCCTCGCTTGTGGATTTGTCCTTCCAAACACTTTACTTTACTTGTTCTTTACTTGAGAATTTGAGAAACTTCCTCTGTTGTTTGAGGTCTCAGCAACACTTCACTTGAACCTGCAGAGAAGATATTATCA
>JAJHUR010098758.1:1585-18025 GCA_027495735.1 Lutjanus campechanus | reverse complement strand
GTCCTACTCGCTGCAACTAAGACGGTCTTCAACAAGCAATTAAGATCCTGTGAGATGTCGTCACAGAGTGAACGGTAAGAGAGACGCTTTGCATGTTGTTGACAGAGATTACACTGGTGATGTGAGCTGGTCTGTGGCGAAAAAAAGCACGTTTAATGTACAAACTTTTACTTTTACCATTTTGCCCCGATAACTACCGTTATAACTCGTTTTGCAGCTGCCGGCTGCATTCGCGTATCTCAATACCGCAACAATTTTAAAACGAGTTGCAGCCATCAATCATACACACACATACACATGAGGAAATAGGGCCCAGGTTGAAAAATACCGAAGTTATCCTTTAAGTACATTTATCTGATAATATTTATGTAATTTCAGTAAAGTTTTGTGAATGCAGGACTTTTACTTGTAGTGAAGTATTTTTACAGTGTGATATTGATGATCTGAATACTTTTTACATTGATGGCCTCCAAGGTGGAGTGATATTGTGTCCATATATTGTCTAGGCAGACAGACAGACAGACTGGTCTCCACAGAGGCTGCTGCAGGAAAGTGTGCATGCACATATGAATGCATGTTGATGCGGTTATCTTTTCTGAGCTACAGATTATAAACACTGCTGCATGTTGAAGCTCATCAAATGTGAGAAATAGTTGTGTTTCATTCTCACTTCTGTCAGACACAAAGTCACAGAGCAGCCCTGGATGTGTCTGTGAGCACGACACAGACAGACAGTCTGCCCTGCATATCTAACATCAGACAGCTGATGTGACGTTTGTGGCCTGAAAATATGAGAGATGCCAAATCTCTAGTTCAGGGTTTTGCAACCTTTATGAGCAAAGGAGACATTTTTGAACAACAAAAAAGTTTTTCCGTAGCTGCAACGATTATATTTTCTCTTTTCCCTGAGTTTCCCTGTTTGTTTTGTTTTTTTAAATTTGTATATAGAGTACAATTTTTTACACTTGGCAAACGTAAGAATCACTTTACAGTGTAAAAAACACCTGTGATGACTCAGGATTTCAAGGCAACGTACTGCATTAAATTTAAATTTGGAGCCCAACTCAAATTTATGTTAAGATAATTTACTTTTCTTCTTTAGATAAAATTGAATCTGCTGCATGTTTAGATGAAGCATTGCCATGTGAGCCGTGTCTCTAACCTGCTAACATGGGAGCCAAAATGAAGGCAAGAATATACAGAAAGGCCTGAGTGAATGGCTGTAGTCAGACCAAATCGAGCAAAAACGTCATTCCTCTCATTCGTTTTAATAGGGTAGCGTGTTCAGGCTGTGGTGCTGCGGCCCACAGGGGACGCCAAACAAACCCTGGAGCGACCTGCTTCAAAAAAGTTTCAGAGACATGCAAGTTTTGGGAACAGCCCAAGCTGGTTGATTCCACTGGGCAGGGTACGTCTCGTTTCAGAAGCATTTCTGCAGTGGAGCACTTTGCCGCTTGATTATTTGGTCCTCTTTCCTCAGCCTTTATGCATCTACCATGGATAAGTACAGTACGTAGTTAAATACTCTCTTTTCTGCCCGTCTATGTAATCACAAATCTGCACGGGGTCTTTTATTTTGAAAATTGACCTGATTTTCTCAACTTTTTTCTGACTCTGACTTCCTGTCCACTCAATCTGCTGTGTTAATTGATGAGCCATCCATCAAAAATAGACTTTGCACATACTTGGAGCAGAGCGGAGAGCCGCTGCTGGGACGCTCTGAGGTGCTGCTGGTGGAATCACAAGCACTGTGTGGAATAGCAGCGATCACCTCCGGCTGACGCGGTGCAGCTGTGACGCAATGTAGAAATAAAACATCTGATTGATTCACAGCACTAACATTCTAAACAAATAAACGCCCCCACACACACCGCCGCACAACCCTGGCCTAAACTCCGCAACACCTGATGTGGTCTGAGCACAGCTTTGGCCAAGTTTCTGATCGATGGCTAGCTTATGCTGCCCTTTTCTGTGTGTTAGACTACAACAGGTTGGCAAATTACTCATAATCGATGATGTACATTAACTCATAAACTGTGCCCATCTCCAGCCACTCTTCCAATAGGTCAGTCCGCCTTCATCTACAAAGCGAAGGAGCACTTCATTTGCCTTCCATCGCCTGTCTTCCCCGGGTGTAAACAAAAAAAGAAAACAAGTCTGAAAGTTTCCCTTTCTCCATGTTTTAAGTGCTCACCCGACGCCCCTGCCCACTCTCTAAATGTGTTTGCTTTAGCTGAACTCTCCATGTGGCACAAGGTTATTCAACAGCCGACACAAAGCCACAGAGAGAGAGAGAGTTACTCAGTAAATACCAGCAAGTTGTTGATCAGGAATGCTTTGTGCACAGTTTTACTCCTTTTGAAAGGTTGAATGCATACCTCAGCTTTATGCAGCCCCCACCCCCCGAACCCCCATCCATCTTACAGCCTCCGTTCCACGCAGTCCATCCCATCTTTCTGACAGGAGTGTTTACCTGCTGGCCGTGGCTACCAGAGAGAGGAAATCCTTGGAGCTATGAAAGCCCTGCTCCTTTGTTGGCTCTTAGAGATGTGATTTGTGTTTGCCTCAGGTAGAGCTGTTAGCATCAATGACAAAATGCCAGCTGTCAGATGCATGAAAGCAAACAGCAAACGATAAGAAAGAAATGATGTGTTTTCCCTTTTGCTGTGAGATCTGGATAGACAACCTTGATGCTCCTGCATGAGAGTATCAAGGAGTAAAGAGTCATAAATAACTAGAGTAAAATTAAACAGGCAATGAGAACGATTTTTACTGCCTCACAGCACTGTTACTTCGCAGTTTGATAGGGCTGTTCATCATTTACACACTTCTGTCTTCTGAAACTCTCCTTAAAGCCTGCTCTCACTTATTAGTTCAATGCTTCTGGTAAAGCATAGGTTCAGATTTATTAAAGTCTATCTTAATACAGCACTCACAGCCATATGTAGATTACATGAGTTACTGGTCATAGATCATCCTGTCCCTACTCCTGAGAAGCATGACTAAACTTCAGAAAATATATGGGACAAATCCACGGTTCTCGTTCCATATCAGGCTGTTCTCACTGCATAACCGTCAAATGCAGCAGCTTTGATCAGTGCTCCTATGGCCCCTGAGCGCTGTGTATTGAAAGAGCGAGACAGTCTGCATTTGGAGGAGGTGGGGTGGATGGATGGGTCAAACAAATACAGGACTGAACGAGAAGATGTTAGGGAGACACAGTCAACACTCACTGGACGTAAGATTTTGACTTTCAGTTCTCAACAATTGCATGCAAGCTAATGTTATCCTCTAGGACTAGCAAGTTTAGCATTGCTTGGCAACACCTCTCTTTCACTTCCATGCTAATGTTATAATCAAGATTATAAATTGTAAATATCAAATATAATAATTATGATTAATTATCAAGGCAGCCCAGATGAGTCTAGGAGCAGTCAGAGGGGTTAAGATTGGATCGGTAAACCCCCCACGTTACCGGACAGTCTGGACTGTATGACCAAAGTCTGGCCGAGACCGACCCTTCGATAAGCTCCGCCGTCCTTGGCTACTGTTGTTAAGCCTGCCAAGCTTTTCCATTCTCGCAGATGAAGACAGAGTGTAATCCATCCCCCACACGTGTGCTCTTGTGTTTAACGCTTTTTAGAGACGACAAAAAAGACGCCACCGTCCAGACTCATGAAACACAGAGTATCGCTGACCTCAGAGCCTCCTGCACACCTTCAACATGTAGAGGAATGTATAGCTTGACAGTTCTAGTTATGGTTGCAAAGCAAAGTTTCTTTTTGGAGGTGGGGCTTAGCAAAGGGTCAGTTGTTGGGAGGAACGAATGTGAGAAAGATCAGCCCAAAACTCTTGTAGTGTGGGGGCAGCATTATTTAACAAGGGGTGGATTTGATACAATGACTGTACGGAGGAGAATCACTGGTCCAGATCTGAAAAGTCACCAAACTCTGATCAAAATGCCAAACTAGGCAGTTATGATCAAATATGAATCAAGATTCTGCTACTGGATTGGCTGTTTCTACCTCGATTGTTAAATGATTGTTTAGCTGTAATTTGAGGAAGTTTTTCTCCTGCTTGAAAGCGGACCAAGAACCACCCCAACTTGCATGTGCTGCTCAGCGCTACATCACAGGTTTCGTTGCTCTGATTGGTTGCAGGCCTATCCAGTTGGCAGAGACAAGTTGGTCTGCACCCGCTGATAATGCTGCTGGAAATCGAAAGTGAACTGAGAGATTGGCCGCGATATATTTGGTCACTTTTGCGAATTAATCTGGCGATGCCAGGCTGGATAAATGTGACATGACAGTCATAACAGTCATGATCCAGCAGAAATTCATGCCTAGTCCAAACCTGACCCAAGTCTCTATTTGTATGCAAGGAACCAGCCTGAACTCAATATGAAGCCCAGAATATTGTCTGGGCAGCAAATCTCTGGTTGGGAGGACCCATTATGCACATTTACCCCTGAAAACCTTGTAAGTCTACACCGGAAATGACACATTTTATGTGTTTTTGTCTTCTGGTTACCATCTGTGTC
Source organism: Lutjanus campechanus (assembly GCA_027495735.1). Taxonomy (NCBI): domain Eukaryota; kingdom Metazoa; phylum Chordata; class Actinopteri; order Lutjaniformes; family Lutjanidae; genus Lutjanus; species Lutjanus campechanus. The sequence goes on along the minus strand of JAJHUR010098758.1, from coordinate 13,485 downwards.
AGACCAGGTCAGGGTAAGGTGCAAAAGTTTGTTTTTTGAATAAAACTAAGCTTATCATGCTGTATCCAAGCTATTCAGCCGGAGTCTTTAGCAGGGCACACTCAGCACCTCCTCTCCTCTCTTTTTACAAGGACAGTTCACCCCTGAATCAAAAATACATATTTCACAGGCCTGTAGTTCTATTCATCCATCTGGATTTCTTTGGTGTGAGTTGCAGAGTTTTGAAGATATCAGCTGTAGAGATGCCTGCCTTCTCTCCAGTATAATGGGACTTAATGGCACTTCAAAGCAGCACAAAAATACATTTGAACAATTCAAAACCAGTGCCTCTTTACAAAAATCACAACCCGGTTACTCAGGATAATCCATGCACCTTGTTGTGAGCAGTTTCATGTAGGACCTGGAACTACTTTCTTTTCTACCAGAAAGAAAGTAGTTCCTAAATGAAAATGCTCACCGCAAGGTATGAGGATTAAATGTAGTTTTTGTGTTTTGAGCACCACAAACCGAGTTCCATTTAGTTCCATTACATTGGAGAGAAAGGAGACATCGGCCGATATCTCCAAAACTCTGCAACTCACATCAGAACTATCTAGTAGGATAAATAGCACTACAGGTAAAAGGAAGAATGTGGTGAACTGTTCCTTTAAACTCACCCTGGTCAGAAATGAGTGAAGTTTTTAGTAACATTCTGTGGCCTGCTTGATTTTCATCCGTGGTTAAATGTATCTAAGAGTGCTTAACGAAAAGCCAGCTTCACAGGCATACCAGGATACAATGCTATAATAAGAATACACACATAGTACACTCACACATACGCGCGCACACACACACACCCTGTCCAAGTCATAAACCTGTGAATTTCATAAACGCTCCAATCGGGAAGAATTTGGCCGGTGCTGTGCTGTTTCTCGTTAACAGTAAATAGCGTCACTGGGTCCTGGAGGTGAAATTACACTATATCATGGCTGAGAGCTCATTAAAAATGGATATGAGTGGTTGACTAACAGTAGCTCCCAGGCTGGAAAGTGTCAACGGGCCCGCCGCTTTCCTTCCATGTTGTAAAAAATTCAAGCTGATGTGACACAGCGGGCACGTTGGTGCCAGACATGCACGGTGATTTATGCCTCTCATTTCCAGTAGGGGACATTTTAAGTGAAAGCACAGGGAATTTGCCAATTTTACAGCGAGGCACTGCAGAGGAAAAAAGTACAACAGTTGTATACTTGGAGAGATTCTCAGCATTGTTGGGAGGAAAAGCAAAGGCGCCTGAATGCAGCATCTGTCAAGAACATGCACACAAATTACCTGTTGGCACTCGCCGACGATGATCCAAGGCCGACTGCCACACAAACACAACAGCAAATACAAAAGAGGATTTATGTCATCATCATCAGCACCATCTGAATAGTGCTGTGGCTTAATATACAAAGCAATAAAGGACGTGAAGCTGAAGGGAACTGCAGCAGTCAGGGTTGTTAGTGGAATACAGCAGCAATCATCAGTTCAACAAAGAGGGAGAACAGATCGTACCTTCAGCAAACCATGATGACAGTGTGGGTTTTTTAGACACACCAACAGAGAATGACAATGTTGGCCTGTCAGTCCACCACTCTGTTCAGTCTGAAATATCTCAACAATTATTGGATGGACTGCTATGATATTTGTAAAGGCATCCATGGTCAGAGATGGGGAGTAACTAAGTACAAATACTTTGCTGCTGTACCTACCTTTTCAGGTATCTGTACTTTACTCAAGTATTTATTTTTCTGACAACTTTTTACTTTTACTCCTTACATCTGAACACAAACATCTGTACTTCCTACTCCTTATATGTTTTGCGCAGCCTTCCCAACATCGAGAATGATTAAAGCCTAAATGGATGAAACAATGACACGTAGAAAAGACATAAATCAAATAAGAAGACAAAAAAAGTGACAAGACATGATGACGCTAAAATCAATGTAACAAGACAAAAACAACAAGACTAAAGACAACCAAACAAGATGAAAAAGACACAACAAGATGAAGAAGTAACAACATAACAAGACAAAAAGATATAATAAGATGAAAAAGACATGACAAGACTAAAAAAAAATGCAGCAAGATGAAAAACAATGTAACAAAATGAAAAACAGTGAAAAAGACAACAAGATGAAAAACAACGTAACAAGACGAAAAGAAATGAAAAACTAAGTAACAAGACAAAAAAGGGCGTGATGAGACTAAAAACAACGTAACAAGACAAAAACAACTTAAAAGAGAATAAAACTCTATAAAGTCATAACAAGACTAAAAACAACTTAAGACAAAAAAAGACACAACCAGATGAAGAAGTGACAAATGAAAAACAATGTAACAAAACGACGCAACAGGATGAAAAACAACATTACAAGACGAAAAACAATGAAAAAGACCAAACAAGACTAAAGAGATGACGAGACTAAAAAAACAATGTAACAAGAAAGAAAAGATGTCATGAGACTCAAAACAACATAAGACAAAAAAGATTTAACAAGACAAAAAAACAACATAAAAGACAGCTACTTTGAACTTTTATTCTTTGAATACATTTCAGAGCCTGTACTTTTTAACTTTTACTTGTGTGAAGAAGTTGAATCAGTACTTTCCTCTGTACTTCTACTTGAGTAAAGACTGTGTGTACTGTTGCCACCTCTGTCCATGGTGCCCAGAGGATGAATCTTATTCACTGTGGATATCCCTAAATTTTCAATTAGAGGGTTTGGAGCAGCATTTGGTACAGAATGCTTGACAGTTGTGGCTCACAGTAAAACATCTCTTTATGAACTGCCATGAAATTTGGACTTTTCTTAATACAGGGTTCATAAGGCTGCTGGAAGTCTTTGAAAACACTTTTTTTCACTATTTGACTGAATAGTTTGCTTTTAATATAGTCTGAAAGAGGACTTGATACATTTTGAAACATGAAACTTTGTTATATGTTCCTTTATTTGTCCCCCTTCTATAGGATGCTAATATTATTTTGGTTGTTTATAGCAGAAATTGTCATATTTTCCTCAACCAAGGATCCCTTACAAGATATAAAATATACTGGGACGCATAAATGTGTTATTAGTTTCTGGTAAATTTACCACCGTAATCTCAGAGAAAATCTGATTTTTCTTGTCAAAAATTTACAACTTTAATTTCAGAATATTACCCTGCTTTCCCAAATCCTTACTGGCCCTAATACACTGTCATAATGATGCCTTTTGTAAAATAAATAAATAAAAAAACTTTTTTTTTAAAAATATATAATGTTAATTTTAATGAATGAATATGAAACTTTTCATGGACTCCTTGGCAGAGGGCCACAGACCCCTGGGGGTCCCCACACCTTTATTTGAGAACCCTCCCAAGAGATGATTGATTTGATATGAATAAGAAGTCATTTTGAGCATATATGCAGTATGTGTATAAATATGTAATTTACCACTGCTGTAAGGTACTGGAAAAGCTTGAAAATACACCTTGAAAAATGAAAAATTTGACTTTAGAATAGAATAGAATAGAATAGAAATACTTTATTAATCCCCAAGGGGAAATTCATGAACCTTGTAATATACAGTATGTTCTGGCAGTTCCCAATTTAGTTATTTTTAGTTGTCACCAGCAGCTCTATCGGCTGCTATGTTGGTTGGCTGGTTGGTCCACAAAATTCCTTTGACGGCCACAGTTTTCACCCCAGGAGGCTGACATTTGAAACAGAAGTCAAGTGTGTTAGTGTTCATACCAGTTGGATAAAAGGGGGCGTGGTAATGGGAGCAGACTATCACAAAAAAGCCACATAACTTCCAGTGGATTCATTACACTCAGCACAGCTCATTTTTCATTCCACCCCTACACACTAGCCACACCCCCTCTCATAACTCATGAAATCCCAGCAGACAGCTACTATTTCATCTATGCATTAGCCCTGCCCCATATACTTTAGCCACGCCCCTTTTCCATAACTCATTACCTTTTTGTTTTAGGCACTTGAGGGTGTCATAACTCCTGAACCATTTGTTGTAGAATCTTGTGGGAAGAATCACTGGACTCAGCAGAGTTCCTTTTTCATTAGTGAAGGTTAGCCTATACTGTAGCCACGCCCCCCTTTCATTACTCATGAATGTCGTAGAGCATCGCTGGAATTGGCAGAGGTGTCATATCCCACTCCTTACACTTATGCAAGTGGTTCTGTGTTTGTGTGAATGCATGCACATGTGGATGCATGCACTTACATATTGCAATAGCTGGTTGCAGCTTTTGTAAATTTGAGCTTTTTTATTTTGGAGTCAGTAATTCTTTGTGTGTGAACAAGCATTACATTTTTTTGTTTGTTTAAAGTGGTATTAACTGAAATATGAAACTTTGATTTGGCAGCATGAGTCAGACTCACTCACTCAGGTTTGACAGACATTCTGTCCTAGTTTTTTGCCCACGCAGACTAAGTCATATTTTCAGGGGGGGGGAAAAAAGAAAAAAAAGAAGAACGTTTTATTTTCACTTGAGAGCAACACTTGTGAGGCCTCATGGCATAAATGTGGTTGTGTCTGATTAAAAACCCCGGACCCACGAAAGATCTCACGAGAATCATCATTTTAACCCAAACCATGATCTTTTCCTGATCCTAACCAAGTGATTGTTTGGCCCTAATCTGAAGCAGTTCTTCACTACAGCGTTTCATTCTAAAACACACCTACAAATCTTGTGAGCATCTTTTGCAAATGACACAACCCTGAAATGTAATCTTGCGAACCTGGTCTCTCAAAAACAGAAGCACCAAGAAACTGAAATGGGCCTTGATAGGAAGAGCAAGAGTGTTGAACCTCACCATCTTCTCAGTATTGTTAACTTTCAGTGGGATGGTCTCTGATTCAAGTAAGGGAGCTAATACCTTTGTCTTTACATGATTCCTGTTTTCAGTCGCACCAGTGTTGTGACTTTAAGAGGCCAGTACACTCAGGAATACTCATAGAATGGTCAGATGGCTTCAAACCCTTGCCAAGGAGGTGATGATGTTGTATACAGCACTCCAGGGGTTCAAATTCACTTGACAACATGCAAGAGTGAACACAAGTGAACACATCACTGTTCACATGCTGTTACTTTCAACGCTGATTCTGACTTCAGTACAGTAGTACACTCAGTCAGTTGCTGATTCAAACTGTTCTGTATTAGTTCTGTAGAAACTAGCTTACAGCACTGTGAGGGTTAATGGCTCAGCAGATAAATATCTGCAACAGACTAATCACATCATTATTTTTTCTGACTTCCACAATCTTCCAGTGAACTTTTAGCCACCAAGTGACAGAGGTGGGACCAACTCATTCTTCTGCAAGTCACCAGTAGCCAAACGGCTGGTTCACACTACGTGCATGAGCAGTGCATGACGGTACCGTCACCAAACTGTTGCCGCTCGCACATGCTGTGGTGTCCACACAGGCTGCTCGTCTGCTGCTGACACCAAGTTTGCAGAAGAGTTTGGAAGAGGAGAAAAAAGCTGTTTTCGGAATGCAATCAGTGACCCCCCCCCCCCTCGTTCAAATAGCGAAGGATTGATAAAGGAAGGAGAGAAAAGACAGAAAGAAAAAGACACTGCCCTGCACCTGTTTTTTTTTTCATGTCTGTGGCGTACTGCACAGATGTAGACAATGAAACTGTAGTGAGAGGTGTCCTGTTGCTGATATAATGTTGATATGACCGTCAACAGATCATTTTTAATGTGGATTTCTGAAGAGAACTGCACGCATCATGCGGAAAAAATAGGCGAGCCTTCAAATCCCTAAGTGAAGCGTGGCTGCAGCCGCAAGGGCTGTGTGAGCGCACCGAAATGAAACCAACAGGTAACGCAATGCACACGCGCTGCTCAAGTGTCTTGTGTGAACAGGCAAGTCCTGAGTCAAGTCCCAAGTACTAAACTTTGAGTTTCAGTCATAAACAAGTCATAATGTTCTCTCCACTATGCACTCCTCTTTGTGTAACTTCAAATGTCAAACAAAGTTGGAAGTTGTTGCATCTCCATCTGTAATTGTTTCGACACGTTTTGCATACTGCTATCATTTTTTTGTTCACCACACTTGGACAGTGTATTGGTAAAATTGTGGTGATATGATACAGGGGTTATGATTTTATATGCTGCAATACAGGCGCTTGGCAGGTGTTCATTTCAGACCTTGGTAACTGATTCAGGAAATGAGTGAAAATTAAATTATTTTTTGGCACACTTTTTAATCTTTGGGCTCAAATCAAAAGGCTCAAGTCCAAGTGAGGTCGCAAGTCACTGGTGTTAGAGTCCAAGTTGAGCTTAAAGTATTTCTACCTTTTGTCAAGTCATCACATTTGTGACCTTTTACCTTGCGAGGCAACAAGATTCATGAGATCACAAGATCATTTGAGAATCCATCTTGCCAGGCTTCAATTGATCTATTTGTGTTCACACAAAAAGTGGTGCAGCCAGTCAGTGTCCTAAGAGGGAACACTGGTAGCTACCAGCTTGGTTTTAGATGTGACGACAGCGAGAAGCGTCCATGGAAGCAACTTGTCTCGAACAAACAATGGCGGCTCCTGAAGAGGTTAGCATAGATACTGTAATAGCGTCAGTTATATCAGAACTGGAGAGTATTTCTTCATTGACAGAAGAGCAAAGAATGAAGGCTTTTCTCCATGGAATAGATGTTTTCACTCTTCTCCCAACAGACTTTGGCAAGAGTTTGATCTGATTTGTTGCATTTAGCCCATGTTAGATGTGATAGACAGACGGTTCAGCCAATCACCTGCCAAGTGTTTCTGTTTTTTTTAAGTGCCTGCCCTTTTCCAAACAGTTTCTAAGGATGACTTTGGTTGGATGGTTCTGTGTAACAAACCATCTGGTGTGTCAGGTCACACACTTTTGCAAAGTGTCGGTAACCAGTAGGAGCTCCACTGCTATAATCCTCTGATTCACTCTGTGACATGTTGATCAGTACAGTCAGTTCAGCTTGCGTCGTGATCGCCATCGTTTTGGTCATGGACCAGGAGTCAGAACGATCAAGCAGGACATTAATTCACCATGAATGCTACAGATCAAAACCACCACTCTGAGCTTCCACTGTGCAGGTTGGCCACTACTGACTGTAGACTTTGTAGACTCCACCTCCTCTTCTGTAGACACCATTTGTTACATTGCATCTCATAGCTTTGGGAGATCTCCCCAGAAATGTCTACAGGGGAAGTGTACAGGTGGTCTCCCTCTCACAAGTACACCACACCCACCCACACACACACACCCACCCACACACACACACACACACCAAGCTAGCTGGATGAAAGAAAACAAAAGAATAAATCACGGACAGATGTTCTCATTCTTGGCGATGAGCCTGCCCTCATTAATCAAACCTTATCAGCCACTATCTGAACGAAGGGAGGCTGAAAACGGATTGAGGGAGGAGGACAGAAGACAAGAAAGCGCAGAGGAGGAGGAGAAGGAGGTGATGGAGGAGTGTTTCTCTCGCTGTGTGACTCAGAAGCTCAGAGCAGTCCCTGACCTCCTGCCACCTCGGTGAATTGAATAAAGACGCAGCAGCAGCCCAAGGCCACGGTGTTAAATAATGCCCAGGCACACTGAGTACATTAAGATTTAGCATAAATAAGGAAGAGTAGAGCGGCGGCTGGCCTCTGCGCTGCCATCTCATTAACCCTGTCAGAGACAGAGACGGACAACTCCAAAGGGAGATGTCAAAGGAAAAATGGACGCCCACGCGAGGTGGAGGACACGGGAGACTCGCAGAAAAGACCTTGAGATTCGAGTCACATTTCAAAAGTTTCTTCAGAGGGGGTTATGATGTAAGATTTGAATTTGCGCATGTTTTTCTTGTGCTGAGATAAACAGACAAGATGACATTGACTTCTAAATGTCTTTTACTGTGAAAGAGACAACCTCTGAATGCTGCAGCGCTGTTGAAAACAGCATGCTGGGTAATCATGTTGTATACAGTAGCAAATACACTCAGCAGGACTGTAAAGAAGACACATTTATGGCTGCATTCTGTATGCATTTAAATCTCACGTGTTCTTAATAGAATTCAGACACTGTGGCTATTTAATATGTTAATGATTGGCTCTGGCCTTGATGTTAGCTCCAGCGAGTCTCCAGATCCTGGTTTAAGCAATAATATATTCTTTGCTTCATTAAGATTCACTCACACTTGCGTGCAGTCACACCGAATCTCTCTGTTGACAGGTCCTGTCCATATTTACTTTGCATAATGCTTCAAATAACTCCGCTTATTAACTTTACATGGAATGTCTAACAACATTAATAATATTACTGTTGTAATTAGTGTAATATCCAAATGATGAAGATTAAAGGAATAGTTTCTCTTTTTAAAGTGTGGTTGATTGAGGGGGGGGGGGGACCTATGCTCTATATTCTGTATATTTTATTCTGTTTAAGAAATATCAGCTGATCAATGGATATCGGAATTATTTTACTCCCTAATATCAGTACTGCCCCCCAAAATCCAGTGTCGGTCAGGCTGGAGTTTGAGTGTTATTGTGTGACTTCCCTGAATCTGAGCCAACTTTTTAATACACCAAGTAACACACAATGACACAAAGAAACTAAGTGATCAAGGCAGTGGTAGACCAGCAGCTCCTCAGTTCTGCAAGGTAAAATGACCGATTTCCTTCAGAGATGGTGGCTTTGAAGAGAGTGATATTTGGTTTAAATAATACTTGTTTCCATCAGTAAAGTCTGTCTGACAGCAAGGTAAAGTGGATAAAATATTCTAAATATAGCCTACACTTAAACTGATTTTTTTTAGGTGGCTAAAATGCACAAGTATGTCATACAACCCCATATCAAATAATCTGAACTATCCCTTTAAAGTTGAAATTATCTTCCTGTATTGAAAGTCATGCTCATGTGCCCTATATTAGCGGATGTTCAGTGTCTTCAGACTCAGAAGTAAGACGCAGCAGTGTGTGCTCTCTGTGGTCTGGTCAGGCTCACTGGGCATTTGATTGTGTTAGTGCTCAAGTCACTGGGTGGAGACTAAATCAGATTAGCCACTTCTCACAGGCGTCATTTAGAGGGTTGTACAGCAGATGAATGATGGCTGCATGCTGGATCTTAGACATAGTCATGTCTCAATCTAACAGGAGACACAATGACTGGTAGAAAAAGCATACTCACTGCTACTTTCACAGGAGCTAGTTTTACAAAAGAAAATTCTTTTTATGCAAGAAAGAAAAAAAAAAAGCACAAATATGAGAAGTTCCAAAGGCAGAGTAAAAGGAATAGCTCCTCATTGTTGGAAATACACTTATTCACTTTCATGCTGACAGTGAGATGAGGAGATGGACATCAATCTCAATGTGCATATGCTCTCCACCTGCCTGCTCTGGTCTGTACAGACCTGGCAACCCTGGTCCTTCACATGCTCTGGCATGACACTGGTTTGGCATTAGATAATTAAAAACACAAACGAGCCTGTGGGATGAGCCTGAACTCACAGTGATTTGGATTAGAGGTGGACATGTCCATCATAGTCATCATTTTGTTTTTATATTGTTGTTTTATCACCCAGCAGTGTACCACAGAGACATTGCCCTCACAGAAAAAAACACATGAATCGTCCATGTTTGCCACATGTGGCAAACGTGATCTAGAGCTACAATGACTGACTGATTATTAAACCAATGGACAACTATTTTGACTGATTAATCGGTTTGGGTAATTTTTTAAGAGAAAAAGTCCAAATGTTCTGATTTCAGCTTCTTCAGTGTGAACATTTTTTGGTTTCTTTACTCCTCTCTGACAGTAAACTGAATATCTTTGGGTTGTGAGTAGATGGATTAGGATATCATTTTACGGGTTGATTCCACTGAGCATGGCATGTCAGTGCCACAGTTTGCTGCCCCCACAGCACTGTTTCAGCAGCAGAGCATCTGATTATGTTTACTTACTAATATTTTGTTGATTTGGCCCTGTCTTTATGATCGTGAGTGTGCATGGGGTCTTTTATTTTGAAAATTGGTGGAATGGTGGAATCACAAGCATTGTGTAGAATAGCCATGATCAGCTCCAGCTGCCACAACGCAGCCATAACACAACGCAGCCATGCCTGGTGGAATATAGCTGTTAAGCTTTGGGAAATAATGATTGACATTTTACAAATTACAATTTTCTTACATATTAAAACAAACAACTATTAATTAATTAATTGAGAAAATAACTGCCCAATCAATCGACTATGAAAATAATCACTGGTTGCAGCCCTAATGTGATCACCTGTTGAAAACTACTGTTACGACATGTGGCAGGTGTCTCACATGATAATATACATATTCCAGTGGTGGAAAGAGGACTGGAAATCTGTACTCAAGTACAAGTACTGTTATATATTAGTATATTACTTAATTACAAGTAAAAGTGCTGGTAGAAATATACTAGTAAAAGTACAAAGTATTCATTACAAAAACTTCTCACAGTATTAGTTACTTTTAACTGTCAATGTCACAGTTGCCTCTCCAAACAAAGGTTGCAAATTTTGTGTGTTTTTCTTAGCCGATAGTCGAAAATACTGACAGCTGATTAATCATTAATAATGTATTAGAAAAGCAAAGCATGTTTTTTCTCTCATGTGATCAGGACACCTGATTGGCTACTAAAATGCAGATGAAAGTCTGGATGAAGGTTTGGATATTATTTCAAATTGTACTCGCTGCTCAACTATGATTTTAAAAGTAACTAAGATTACAGCTCAGAATGAGCTGATAGACTTGAAAATCTGCTTATAAAAGTACAAGTACTCCCAAAAAACGACTTAATTACAGTGCTTTGAGTATTTGTAATTAGTTACTTGCACCCCTGACATATTTCACAATAATAAATGCTCCAAAACCACGTTTCCCATGTGCAAAGAACATGTGGCCACATGTGAACTGTGTTTTTTCTGTTGAGTGTTCACCGGGTCATGAGATGGAACTGCTGCTAAAGTTGAGCTGAGGTTTCAATGTGGATAAATACTTTTTTAAGCATGTAGACATCAAAGCAATTTGTTTCCCTTATTTTTTAATCACTGTGTGAGACAAGCGGTAACTGGTTCAATTTAACACCTGATTCATGAAAAATCATTTCACTAGCCATTGTTGTTTATGCATTGCCTGCACACTTCAATATGTCAGATTGAGCTCAGTTTGACAATCGTGCCACATAGTCACTGGTGTTTGCACAGTGAAAACATCGCGGCTATTCTGGAAATGTCACATTTCTCCTTAATTATCTACTGAAATTAGTTTCTGGACAACTTTAAAGTGTGAAACAGGCCATGTAGCTGCAGAATCCTGTTTCCTTTTATAGTTACGACACCTTGTTTAATTAGTTCTTCGCAAATGTTCAGAGTTTTAACAGACCACAAGTCAAGCAGTTATCTTAATGCTCTTCATAGCTTGCTTTTGCTCTTCCGGCTGTTGGGCGCAGTGGAGTCTTAGAGTAAAATCTTTTACAGTTAAAATAAAAGACAGTAGACAGGTGACTAATGGATGATTTTTCTTTTACTAACTAAAGAGCTGTTGTTTTGCTAACAGGCCAACAGACAGAAAACACTCATCGTTTTAGTCCTGCTGTCTACCCTCCCCTGCAGCTTCAGGATGAAGCTACTTTTACCATGCCTGCTTATTCTGCCTTTTCTGCTCTCCCCTCTGAATCTAACATCAACATATTTCTGCTTTCTTTCAAGATGCGGCAGTCAGATCAATGAAAAGCCTCTTAGCCGAGCTGCACTCTCAACATCTGCTATCGAACCAGCACTTTTAGGCCTGACTAAAAGTGCAAGACATTTTTCTTTTTCTGAGTGCCAGTTTCTATAGATATGTGTGTGTGTGTGTGTGTGTGTGTGTGTGTGTGTGTG
>JAJHUR010098757.1:20206-35236 GCA_027495735.1 Lutjanus campechanus | reverse complement strand
TTTTTTTTGTACTGGGAAAGGGGCAAAACATCAGTGAACTGTGGCTCTAGCTGATGACCCTGCAGCTGACCTAAAGTGCAGCACACTATGGCTGGAATTAGAGAGGTCTAGGACAGTATTTCTCAAACTTTTTAAACTGCAAACCAACTCATAAAATATTGAGCTCTCCAAGCACCACTTTACTGTTTTGTGTTGTTTGATGGTAGCAGGCACTGTGGACATTTCACTTACCTTTCTTCAGTAGCCACTGGTATTTATGTTATACTACTTTGCCATCTTAGTTAAACTTGCAAACATGATGTCTGAACTTTCTACATGCATGATAGTGACTACATAGCAGACTGATATAAAAAAACACAGGCAAAACAACCTAATTACCTAAAACCTAAACCTAAAAGTGTTTTTAAATTAAAAATTAACTAACTAGAGGGAGCTTGCGTACCACCAGTGGTCCACGAACCACAGTTTGAGAATCTATGGTCTGGGAAATGCCTTCTGTAAGAGAAGTTCCCTCAAATGTATACGCATTGAGAATGATCTATATTTTATTTCTCAGGTCGCTCTTTAACTTACAGCCATTTTTTAGCCCTCAATTCTAGTCTTAATTATCCGACCCATTCTCAACCCAACTCGTCACATACGGTCTATTTGTCACTGCCCCTTTGCGCTTTATACTGAAGCACAAAGTACCCTTTAGCGACTGTGTTAGACATGGCCAGAAAGCCTTTTAAACGTGTGGTTAATGCTGTGAAACTGTTGAAGTTTTCGGTAGGTTTAGGCACTAAAAGTAATGTTATATACTTTAAAACATTCAGTGACATTTTGATTTAACATGGGACATGCACCCTTGTCTCCTGGGCAGAAGTTTTGTTTGTTTGAGCCATCCATCCACCCCACCTCCTCCGTGTGTGGATTAAATCAACAGCCCAGTGTACCTTACAGCCATTAATGGGTTTACACTGAAGTCACTTGAAAAGCCCAGTCGATTGCTTTCAGTTGCATACAGGTACCATGCATGTTTGTCACTGAAGGGCAGTGACAATTCGTCAGTATGTGACGAGTTGGGAATGAGACCGGGCTCTATTACTTAAGTACAAGTAAAAGTACAAACCTGAAAATCTATTTATAAAAGTACAAGTACCCCCAAAAACGACTTAATTACAGTAACTTGAGTATTTGTTATTAATTACTTCCACCCCTGCTAATGATCAAGTATACATGCACATCCCCAAACCTTAACCTGACCCCAACACCAACCATAAAAATTAGTCTATTTGCAGAGGTTGTCTGTGATAATATTAGTACCATGCAAAGTAGCATCTGGGGTTATATGTTTTCTTTTGTCAGATAACTGAACAAGTATGAAATCTGATGATGGCTTAGCTGAACTGTGAGATCAGGTAAAGTTTCAAATAATGACAATAGAAGGTTAGGAGCAACAAATTTTTTTATATTTAATATATTTAATATTCAAGTATAGCCCCTAAGCTTCTGTTACTTGATCTAAATGAGCTACAAATGTGTATTTATGCTTGTAACACATGTAGAAAGTTGGCATTATAACTCTGAACTATTGCCTGTCTTTCCTTGTGTTTTTCCTGTCTCTCAGTGCTCCTTTGTCTGTTAGTGTGGGTGTGGTCTCCCATCTCCGCTCTCCAGTCTCCTGCTGCTCACCTGCCCGGCATCAGCCTCGTTAGCTCTCCCCTGTTCCCACTGTTCTCCCCTGTCAATTGTTCCCCTGTTTCATCACCTCCTCCTCCCCATCTGAGACTCCCTGCCCATCTCTCCACCTGCACCTCGTGCCCTCGTCACTTTAGTTTGTGTTTTCTTCCAGCTTTGGATTTCAGTTTCTGCTCGGCTTGCCTGTTTCAGAGGCACAGATTCAGTTATTTTCAAATCAACATTCTGCTTTTGATCCTGTCTGCCTGACAGGCTTTGCTTTGCTTATCCTGTGTAAATGTGCCGCACGACACACAGACATGACATAATTCCTAAATGACATGAGGTCCCCAGGTAATACTAGTCCCCTGTGACTTGAGACTTAACCCACTTCTGATAAAGTGTGACACCAGACATTTTATTTCCCCCAGTATCCCTCTCAAGAACCCTTTAACCCTCAAACAGCCTTTTGATGAAGAAATCTACTTATATTCAAATTTGCTACACAGGTGAACAAAAGCACACTCAAACATGGAAACACACACACTCATATTAATGGTTCATAAAATGTTATTCTTAAGAAGCTTGTTTCATCAATCTGCAAAAAAAATCAAACACATCTCACTATTTGGGGAAAAAAAATGTTTTTTATTGAATAAGAGTTTGCAGTTAACCAAACCATCTCACAACCATCTGACTCACTTGAATCACTTGAGTTACAATTATTCACAAGTGCATCATTGTTACAGCTGTTCAGATCAATTCTACAGGCTCTTATCGGCACAAAGTAATCCACTGCCAACTGATAATGGAACATGGCTCCTTTAAAATGTTCAGAAAACAGCAGTTTGTCCTGGCATACAAGGCTGTGATTACATGCACACTGGTGCTGGGATCCTGTGATGACTCATGTAAACACCTCAACCTGTTAGTCTCATAGTCTTGATGCTGTCAATAAGATATGCACAAGTCACATCATGGGAGCAGCTTCTAAGTATAAACACCATATTATTTTTACACAACAGATACTGTATAAAAAGGAACAACAAGTAATGACTGATATACGGTAACTTGTAAGTGCTGAGCAGACACATGACATCAACAGACATTAACTTACTACAAGTGTAGCGACTTATGACTTTTGATAATGTTAAGTCGTAGGAGGCCAGAGTATGTATAATCTGGAAGAGCTGACCAAGGGCAGGTTCACATCAAAAGGTCTGGATCATTGCTGTAATTTTCCAAATGGCAAAGGCAAAATTCTCACTGACCCATACAAAATGCACTTCTCTTGAGTCAAAAGCGCCTCTGCCCTCCGGCACAGACGTGGGTTGAGTCTCACGTTACACGCTCGTTTGAAGGGAGGAAGCTGACTAGCTTTGACTCGGCTGTTTTGGGGTCGACATACTGTATGTCTCTTTGGTTTTATATTGATTGATTGATCCTTCCAAAGTCCTGCCCTTTTTTATATTACTGGGTACCTGTAAAAGTGACATATAGTCACTTTCTATGGTAGGTAATATGACAAAAACACTAAAATGTGCTACACCAAATGAGAATACAGAGTTCTCCTGCTGCAAAATCTGTTCTTCCTACAAGGTGAGTTTTTTTTGCCACCTATGTTTTGGCCAACAAAGTTCTAGCTATACTGTAGGTGAGAGTGTTGATAACATAACAACATGAACGTGGGAGTTACAAGCTTGATTACAATGGATCGGGGTACATATTGGCACTGCTTCACGTCTCTGTGAGCAGGAAAACTGTTTTCTTGGTCAATATAGCAGCACCAAGGAATTTAATACTTCAATTGAGTACATTTAAAAGACTGATTGGCCAACTACATTGAAAGTTTCCCTTTAGGCTTGTAGCAGGAAGAGAATTAAGTGGGATTTTTTTTTCTTTAAGTTTTACTATGCAGGATTTTCTTGAAAACAAACAAACAAAAGCCCCCCAATGTATAGGAGACTCTAGACTCTCCTTTGAGACGGCTTTGTTACTTGCGTTGGGCTCCTCTAAACACGTGAGCAACATCCATGTGCGGTGGCTGAGCCTGACTTTCATGCATTTTTCAATGGGGGATTCTAAGGTTTTATTGAAATCTAAACCTGCATTTGTGCCCAAGGTTTTTAACCAGGCATTGTCATATCACCCTATTGAGCTGTCGGCTTTCTAACCTCCTCCTTTCCCCACGGACGAGCATGAATGGCTCAATGCGCTCTTCCCGGGGGCAGGCATTACACACCTGTGTTGACAACACAGCTAGATCCAGAAAACTGGAGCAGTTGTTTGTGTCGTGGGCTATGCCAAACTTGGGAAAACCTCTTACCAAAGACTATTTGTCACATTGGTTCGTGGGTGCTATTGCAATTGCTTATAATAGCAGGGGGCTGTGCCCCCCTGTTGGTCTGCGTGCTATAAGTTGGACATTACTCCACCTAGGATGGGTTCAGTTCCGACTGTGCCAGTCTAATTAGCTGTGCGTTAATGACCAGTCTTTGAGATGAGTTTGTCTGTAATACGAGAGTTGCGACATCCAATAGTGAGATACCGAAACAAATCTTAAATAGAGAACTTTAGGTTAAGAAATTAACCTAATTTCTCTGAAACATGAGTGGGGTATCTCACCAGACCACCCTCCTTGCTTGGAACAATGAAGATGTGTGCTTACTTAGCCTGACTTCACATCATCTTCCTCAGTCTCTTATAGCAGGAGGATGTCCCTCCCTGTCCCTATCAAGACCAGCGTAGTTGAAAAGGGCTTCTAGGGCAGTGCTTCTCAACCCTGGTCCTCAAGTACCCCCTGCCCTGCATGTTTTAGATGTTTCCCTGCTCCAATACACCTGATTCAAATGTTCAGCTCATCATCAAGCCTCCACAGAAGCCTGATAATGACCTGATCATTTGAATCAGGTGTGTTGGAGCAGGGAAACACCTAAAACATGCAGGGCAGGGGGTACTTGAGGACCAGGGTTTAGAAACACTGTTCTAGGGGACAGCGTGGTGGGCGTGTCCCGTTAATTTCTTCACCTTCTGCTGACTACTGAGAGTTACAGGAGCCATAAAAGTTTCAGTTCATTAATACTAATAAGGCATCTTGAATGAATGGTGAGATGTGGTTAACACAGCTTTGCTTTAGCACCTCTGTAACAAGTAATGTCTTGGGCCTGCAGGGCAGACACAACAATATGTTTTGATTACCCTCCTTATGAAAGTGGTCATGTACATAGACATTGACAAGCATTTCTCTGGTGGTTTTGTGCTACACTTCCTGCCAATCAAGCACTCCTTTCATTGCTCCAGCACAGTGGCAGTCATGGCTCCAGTTAACCACTCAGGAAATCTAAAATGCATCGCTTTATTTCCACCACAGGAATTTTCATAGAAAGAGCTACCAGACAGCAGGTGTTCAGAGGAGAAAATGTAAACGCTTTCAAGAGCCGTATATCATTATTGTGTGCGAATATCTTGTGCTAAAGAGTATCAAAAGAGACATTTATTTCTATGAAAATGTTGCACATTGTTACTTTAAGCATAAAAACATATTGGAGACAGAGATGTGTGAGAGACACAGAGAACAAATGCTTCAACTCAGCAGTAATGAGGAGAAATCCTTCAGCATGAAACCACACTGAGACAGAGGAGGAAAAAAAAGCATTTTCTGCTTCTCTCTTCCAAAATCCCACCCAGGATCCAAAGTAGTGTGGAAACGGTGGAGTATAAATATATTTGGATGGTTGGTTTTCATTAAATCATTTATGTCACATTGTCAGCATCCCTTCAGTTCTTTCTATTTCCCATTCTGATTATCTCTGTCTACCTGTCAGGCAAACACAGATTAGTGCTTCAGCCAAAACACCATAAATGTCTACAGAGCCAAGAAGTGACAGTCAGTCTGTGTTTTATAGCCTGCGCTGCTTAAAACTTGACTGTTGAAAGAGTTTTTGGTGCTGGCTGCTCACTGCAGGAGGTACAGGCAGGGAAGAATAAAAACTCAGGTCTTATGTTAAAGCTTTTATTTTTCTCATGAAGTAAAGAAAAAGCACAGCGAGTAACATAAAAGCTGCCAGACTAACTCAAAGACAAAGTGTGGAAGTTAAGGTTTCTGACTGACTTTAATTTTGTATTCATATATACAGCAGGTGTTGAAATTATGTTCGGGTGTAACAGATGGATTTTAGTTGATTCTGGGACTGTGCTATGGCGGGGCTCTTATGTGTACATATGAAACACACGTCAGTCCTCCAGTCCGTTGAATCCGTCATCCAATATTTTGACATGTACCGTATGGCTCTGACATCTCACGTTTCACAGAAGGTTCGTCATCCTCGTAGAAAAAGTACTTTTTATAAATTAACACCAGGTCCAAAAGTCTAGTTTAACTGGAACAAAGTTGTGTTTTGATCATCACATCTATTCTGAACTCTCCTTTTTGATAAATTATTTTAAACATTTCAATACGCAGAGAAATATTGTCATAAGCACACAAATTACCATTTACATTTTTAAATATTTACATCCTTAAAATGACAGCAGAAAATAAAATGAAATAAAGAAAATCATAAATTGTTCTGTTTTTGACTTCACATCTTGTTGAGTCACTGGTACCAGTGGCTGGAGGGCTCTGTGTGTCTAGTGAAGCGCTGAGCTTCTATTAAATCCTCCCGCTCCGTCCTGTCAGGTCAGCGGGAGGTCAGGGCTCCTGCTAAATGAAATACTCCTTTTGGTTTTCACTGGGAGCGCTCTGAGAGTCCGCCTGGCTGCTATAAGGGAACTCGTGGCCGTCTTCCGGCTGAGCTGCTTTGACTTCCTGGTTCCGGTACGTCTCTTTTCTGCTGCAGATGAATCTGGCCATTATCGCTAGTGCAGACACGGTGACGAAGATCACCACGGCGATCACACCTAAAAACACAGAAACACTAAATTACTTTTCCTTCAATGTCACACACGTGATCGTAAGTAACCAGAGGCCTACACTACAACATTTCAGGATTAACTAACATCAGTAGTTCACTTCTTCCAAGAGCACATGGTCATGGTAACTTATGCTGAAAGCCTACTCTGCTCCGGAACAGGTTGTGTTTGAGATAACAGATCAGTTTGGATAAAACTGACCAATTCTCTCAGAAAAGTTATTAAGCAGTGCTAAGAATCACCAAGACCCTGTGGAGCTCGTTTCACAGATCACGAAACAGAGGGAGGAAAAGTGTTTTTTTTTCACTGAGCTTTTAAATACTGATATCATCCTTCAACAGACACTGATTGAAGCACTAAGGCCTTGATTAATTAAACACTGATTAAATTTCGAGAATATCTTAATAATGTGATAAAAGGAGGGAAAACTTTCCTGCCTTAATCAGATTTCTTCAATATTAATGATTGATAACACGATATAAAACATCCACCATTTAAAGACAGCGGGTAACTTGATTGTTAAAACATGTAAAAGACAAAGTTTGAAAATTAATTCAGACTATTTCTATCCTTCGACATGTTAATTCATGTTATCACGCTGTCTTTACATTGTAGAACAATATTCATTGTATTGTTCTGGGACACGGTTGGTTTTGTCACTCTTCACTTTCCTGGCATTTCATCTAAATCTAAAAGAGCACACAGGGCTGTAAAGACGGGGCTGTGACTTCTGACACGTTTTTCTTTGCGATCTCCTTCTGCCATAAGACGATTAAATATAAAACCTGTGACATTTTCTTGAAGTGCTGCTTTATGTATAAAGAAGCAGAAATTTCTATCACTAAGCTTCCAGTTTTATTTGTAATGCAAACTAAACTTGGAGACAAAACAGCGCTGATGATGCATTAAAGTAGATTAAATATGAAAACGTCTAAAGTTTCTTTTGTCACCAAAGAGTTGATGCGTTTTGTGACTTCTGACCCAAAATCTTATCATTAAACAGCCAACTTCTTACTTCTCCTCAATGCCTCTTTTTTTTCTCAGCTTCTGAGAAATTATTCTTTTCTCATTTGCATCCTGCTCGAATTTTCTTTCCCATCTATGACATCTTTTGGTTATTCTCTTTACAGTGTCATCTTGTTTTTTTGGCTGCATCATCCCAAATATAAAGTTCTGAGTCAACTGTTTGTTCTTATTTCTGCTGAGGTGGATTGCATTACCTCCAATTAGAGCTGAGTCACTCCTGATGGCGTTGACTAAAGGTTGACCTGGATCCACTGACCCTGGTTGGTCTGTAGAGAGAAAGACAGACAAGAAAAAATAATAAAAATCAGAAAGAGCCAGGGCGGATTTAGCCATTTTGGGG
The DNA here is from genome assembly GCA_027495735.1 of Lutjanus campechanus. Lineage (NCBI taxonomy): Eukaryota > Metazoa > Chordata > Actinopteri > Lutjaniformes > Lutjanidae > Lutjanus > Lutjanus campechanus. Next base: position 27,300 of record JAJHUR010098757.1, on the reverse strand, counting down.
GCTAAGCTGAACACAGCTCACCGCATCCTGTGTTCTCCCCCTTTTTCAATCCTTGAATGAATAATATTTCATTTAGTTCCAAGAGTCTTGGGACAGAAACTGTTCTGTAGTCTGATGGTACATCAGTAGATACTTGTGTATATCTTGCCAGGTGGCAGCAGCAGAGTGGCTCGGGTAGGTAATGTCTTTTAGGATCGTCATACTTCCTCCTTTTTTCAGCTCTGGTGAGGTAGCTTTTTCCTCATTTTTCAACAGTCTGTACACCCCAGCGAGCCATTTGGCTTCTGTCTTCCTGAATTATTTACACAGATGCGCAGTAAGATCATGGGATAGTCCAAGTTATATATATAATTAGCAAAAAGTAAAAAAGACATAATGATAACCCCCGACACATGATCAGCAATGAATCCGCTTTGCGTCGGCTGTCCCATTGTTTTCCTAGGAAGAGAGTGGTGGGACCCAGCTAACCGCTACTTTGGTGTAGTGCACTGCTCAGATTTGCCCCAAGCGCCGCACTCAAGAGTTCAAACTATTTGAAATGATTTGAACTCTGGCAATGTTTGCCATTGACCTTTCGAGGTGCAACAAATTCCATAACAGCTGTATGTGACGATGTAGCCAGAAGCTACCATCAATGTATGGAAGCGACACAAGCAGAGGAGTCAGAGACTGATGGTCAAGTTTTGAAGGGAACCCCAGTCTGTGCAAGATCTTGCGAGAGTGATCATTTTAACATTTGTACAACGTGCACTGTGAAGAAACGACACTTTCAAATCTCATGAGACTTTTGCAAATCAAGGGTTCCCTTTTAGACACAAGTGAGAGTGATAGAGGACAAATGTTTCAGATTTCCCCAACTGTCAGCAGTCAGATCAGGCCATGAGATTTGTGAATCATATAGTTTATGAACTTAGTTAAATCCAGTGCTAAAGTTAGCTTATGCCTGGGCTGCACTACGAGACAGGAGCTCACTAACTACAAGTTAGTTGTGGAATCCTGCCTGCTCTCCAAACTACATTTAGTAACAAAAGAACACAAGACGAGTTGTTAGATTATTAATACTGAAGCAGCCCCTGTCCTCTCCATTTGACCTGGATATGATGCATCGAAAGTGAAGCAAGTTGTAGTAGCTCTACTACTGCTACTTGGGCTTTACTGTCTGCAGCTCTGCTGCTCTTTCATCTCTCCCTCCTTTCTCTGCCTCTCGGCTCCTCTCAGCCTGTATCTGTAGCTCTTAGCCTGTGCACTGTGTCTGCTGTCATTGGTTGTATCTGCTGCTGGCTCCTAAAGTTGACCCCAACATGACCAGACGTTAAACCTGCTTGACATCTATCTCGGTGTTGGCGAGTCACCATTGAGCTCTCAACAATGTCTGGATCACGTCTTTGAACAGTTTACACATTGCAATCACCGTGATTTGCCTCTGATCAGTTGTAGTTTGTCTGCGATATCCAGAATTCGTCTGCGAGTGGGCGTTCAGGGCTAAAATCATGTGGCATGGCCTTGGCTTTAGCCATTAGTACAGTAGGCAGACTGTGCTTTACCTCTCTGGGCCCTACCCCGCAGTGAGCCTGGGTCAAATTTCTTATCATGTGAGTTGCCAACCTTTGCCTAATGTTAAGTCCCTCCCTGTTAGGTGCTGAAAGAGACACAGTAAGTGATTTTACAACTAAAACGTTACTAAAAGTAGTAAATTACATAACGCTATGTGCATCACATGACTTTCGTTATGTGACTTTTGTCTTGCAAGTTGCTTCAGTGACATGACGTGACGTATGTAATGTAAGGTACTTACTGTAACCCCAAACATGTTCTTATCTTAAACCTACTAAAGAGGTTTTGTTGCCAATACCCAAATAGTTTTTGTGCCTAAATGTACCCAAACTGGTTCATAATGTTAACCATGTGTTTAAAATGGCCTTCTGGGAGTGTCTCATTGAGCTGCTTAAGTGTACTTGTCCATCACTGTGAGACACAGAACGGCGGTGACAAAACATCGATATGTGACAAGTTGGGATGAGAACAGTGTGGAAATCCCAAGGAAAAGGTTAGCAGAAACACAGGAAAAGATACAGAGAAGAACATAGAGCAAAGATGCAAGGAAGGGAACAATAGACACGTTTAAAATAGGTGAAAAAATACAAAAGAAAGACGAGGTGAAGGAGTGTATAGGGACAGATGAGGAGAAGGTAGAGTCAGCGAGAGAAGCATCAGTCAGAGCAGAAAGTGCTCGCTGAAAGCCTCAGCTCAGCCTCAAAGGACTTCACTACAGTTGTCTGACTAATCTCATCTGTCGTAGTGCCATCACCCTGTCTGCTTACCGAGGAGGATGGTTAATGAGCCCATAAAAAAGTCTAATGAACAGCCCTAAGAATAATATTAAAGGCACACCAGGCGGATCCCCACGCTGGGAGAGGGTGGGGTGGTTACCTAATGATATATAGTGTAGCATGGTATGGGATATAAGGGCTGAGTCGGCTCCCTGTACCTGATAAGGAGTGTGTGGTTTCTGCTGCGTAGGGATTGGCTGGAGAGGACGAACCGCAGCTCGATTGGACCAATGGGCCGGTGACAATAACGGGGCTGTCGGGGTGCAGCAGAGCAGCTTTCAGAGGGCTGATGGAGTTAAAGCGAACGCCTGACAGACAGCCGGTGAACCCAAGAGAGGCCAAGCCGACCAGCTCCTCGTCCAGCTCATCAGGCTCTGAAGGCAGAGAGAGAAACACAGAGGCAAGAGAGCGCTGAGTGAGACAACACATTTGTTATCAGCAAGTTCCAATTACGCACTCGGAGTACAACAGTGATGAACATTTATCTTGATGAGAGCATGGTCGTGATGATAAGTGTATCTATCTATGTCTCAATCATTTTAATATCCATTTTGATGTTACAGAGGAGGACGAACCTGCTGTGAGTGAGTTTTCCAAACCGATTTGTCAAATAAATGATACTGAAAACCTACATGTTATGTGCAAAGGTAAAGTTTTTTGAATGCTAACAGCATTGTTTTGAAACAATCATTATCACGCATGCTAACTGCCGTGTGGTTAAAGTAATGGAAGTTTAAGCAACTGAAACACTTGATTAAAGGGATAGTTTGGATTATTTGAAGTTGGGTAGTATAGTCAGTGTATTAACTACAGTAGATTGTGATTAGCACACCCCTCAGTGTACCCCTGTGGACTGCTGTGAGCAGCAAAACATATTTTAAACTACCTAAAGAAGTCTTACATATAAGTATCAGCACACTGTAAAAACAAAAAACTTGAGACTACTTGAGTCAAAACAAGAAAACTCAAACAGATTTATCTCTTCGTTTTTTCTTTTTAATACTAACTAATAATATTTTGTTTGTTAACTTTTCTATATTAGGTAAATCTTTGATTTTTAGGAACCCAATCCCCCAAATTGAATCATGGTTAGTAATTTCATATTTCCAGTTGCAACCATTTCATTTTCAAGAATCCAAATAATGTCAGATCAAGTTGACAGCTCACTGTGAACAATTTTTGGAATACTTTTTATTTTAGTTTCTAAAACTGAAAGATTCAAGTTTCAGAAGACTCAAGAAGACAAGTAAATTATCTCAACTATATATTTAGGATATTTTCACCACTTCACCTTGCTGTCAGACAGCCTCTTCTGATGGAAAACTGCATTATATGAGCCAAATATCGCTCACTCCAAAGACACCAGACTCCTTTAGCAAATTTTACCTCACGAAACATGGGAATTGCTGGTCTACTGCTGCCTTGATAGGTTAGTTTGTTTGTGTTATTTGTGTGGGTTTCATGAATCTGAACTAATGTGTTCTGCGATTTAAAATGACTGCTTTTGCCAAAGGAGCCTGGTTGCTTTGGAGAGAGAGAATAACAGTGGTCCTCCATCAGAAAAGACTGACCAACTACAAGGTAATACATTGAAAATATTCTAAATATATCATACACTTAAACTGATATTTATTTTTTAGGTAAAATCAAATAAAATATGTTTTGCAGCTGACCTTGTCCAAAGCAGTACATTGCTTTGCATGTCAATCACCATCTACAATATGAATAAGTACCTCATACAACCACACTTCAAAAAACTATTCTTATAAGGTTAAAGAAAGATCATGGTTATAGTCGAGCATTTTAAAAAAGATGTACAGACATAAATTATTCACGTTCAGGACATGAATCGCAGCATCCAGCATCAAAGTCAAACACATTATGTGGCACAGTACATAAAGGCTGCACTACCTGCCTGCATCGGCACTTAATATCGCTGCTGGTCATAAATCATGCAGAATCTGTCTATGAACATTACTGCCGTGGAGACTGGCTGATCCTCCTATAGGGTTTTTTACTCTTTCTGCCACCGTGAAGGTTTGAGTTAAGAGATCAGCAACTTCTCTTCCTTCAGACCAAAAGCTGTGTTAATAAAATGCGAGGGGCTGTGTGGGTGTGAGGCTTCTTGTTTCAGACACACACAAAAAAATCCAGTTTAAGGTTCGGATTTTTTCCTGGATGACGCACTGCATCATTGACTGGCCTCATTCAAATAAATGAGGAGGGATGAGTTAATTGTAAAAAGCAATAAAAGAAGGAGGAAGGGCATGTTTAGTTGAAATGGAAGCCACCGCTTGATTGTAAAACCCCATATGTAGCAGCTTTAATAAACAGCTGGTAAACAACAAGACTAAAGCCACACTAGTGGAGGCTGAAATGTTATATACACTGTACAGTATGAAAGCATTGGGTGAAACAAACTACATAACAGCTATTTTTTCTTGCTGCTAGAGGGGAGGCAGTTATTAAAATCAAAAGGATTCATTCCATTTGGATCATAAAAATGATGAGAAAATTTCATGGTAATTTGCCTTTTATATTATTATAATTCTTGTGTACAAGTCCAAAAGTGCTGAGAGAGGAAAAGGTGAAAGAGGTCACCAAAACATTTAGAATTTGTCCTCTGGGGACCGTGAGTATCCTTAACGAAGCCCATAAAGGACACAGAAATCATAATGCTCTCTCCTTTAAAGGACCAGTGTGTAGGATCTAGTGTCATCTAGCTGTGAGCTTGCAGATAGCAAATACTTCCGTGTCTCTTTCCTACTTTAAACATGTAGGAGAAACCTACAGTGGCCGTGAAAAAAACATGAAAGGACGTATCTAGAGCCAGTGTTTGCCCTCTGTAGATATATTTATTATTTTTAGGTGATTATATACTAATGAAAACATACTTATTAATATGAAATCCCATTTGTGCCATATTCTGACAATAAATCCCTGTAAACCTGACACACTGGACCTTTAAACAATTATTGTCACGGCACGGTCATGTTAGACATTACAACAAAACTCGGCATCAAACCTTTATCAAAGAGTCAAACAGATCTCATGGAACTGTTGTGTTTAGAGTTGTCGGCAGAATTAAAGATAACCGTGATGTTAAAAAAAGAGAAATATTCATATCATGTTAATAATACACATATGATAATGTTGTGTAAATAATCCAGTGCCTCTTAAACATCATTTCCATTTATTTCTATTCTCACTTTGTCTCCCTCTTGTCCCTCCCTTCCTCGTCGTTGCAATTTTCACACACTTCAACTATCCTCATGGACCGAAGTTTTGACCATAGACTGTAGAAGAAGAAACAGACCTCCTGAAAAGTGGTGCCAATGCAGAAGTGCCGCAAACCTGCAATTTTTTCCTATACATATATATATATTATTCTATATACTACAATCACTCATAATTTGGCATGCTGTTTAGCTGTATTATGAAGAAGATTGTGACAAGATGGCCGGGTCATGTCTAGAAGGGAACCTGAGATTTTTGAAACTCTTGAGAGATTTGTATGTGTTGTGTTCCTTATACAAAGTAATTATGTTTTATAATTTAACAATTGGGATTAAAAAAAAAACCCACATAGTTATGGTTAGGATAAAAAAATCATGATTTGGGGCTAAAATATTCACTCTCACAAGATCTTTTGTGGGTCTGGGGTTCCCTTATAACCCCTTTCCATTCACAGAGCTGGCCTGGCTCGACCTGGTTTGATTCAGTTCGTCAGCCCAGCATGGCAGGGGTTTGCATTTCCATTATAACAGGGCTACCCAGTCGAAGGTGTGTCTTTCAGCTGAATAGGAGCTCGAGGAGGCTCGAGGAGGCTCGAGGAGGCTCGAGTCGAGCAGCTGCAAAGCGGTGGATAAACCGTTCGTACACATCTCTGAGACAAACATGCTGTTTCCTTCTTTACATAAAAGTCCCATGTTGTTTAATTATTTAAACGGGGTAGGGGGCCTTGAACAGTAACGTGACACGACTTCAACACAGCTGAAAGTGAACATGAAACTGTAAAATAATGCAGATACCTGAAAGTTCAAACAGCGACACAGGAGAGAAACTAAATGTCGAAACATAAAGATTCTGTTAGAAGCTACAAAAGTGTTGAGAGCTGAACATAAAGAGACTTTTCGAAACGGCTTTCTCTCTGCTCTCCTTCACACACATGAGTTCAGTATCACAACACTCGCTTGTTAGAGGGAGACAAAAGAGGTTTGTCTGCAACCGGCGAGGCGTCACCGCAGCCCGCTTGGAGGACGGTTGGGTTTGCTTTGGCCCCACTCCAGAGTAGGTCATCTCAGGCGCAGCTCAGTGCAGCACGGTATGCTGAAAGTGATGATGGAAATGCAATTTGGCACAAGGGTTTCAAGGGGTTGTTTCTAACGGAGCCTCCCAAAACTCAAATCAAACTGTAAAGTCAGGCGGTGCTGATCAAAAATGGATCAAGAGTCTATTACTAGATTGCCTATTTCCACTTACAATCAGGAACACATTTTAGTTGTAATACAAGAAAGATTGCGACCAGGCCAGTCCAGTCTTCACAATGGTAGTCCACAAACCACTGTGGTTTGGTCCTCTTACTGTCAGTGGTTTTAACCTGATGATGATCATAAGACAACAAATCCCCGACAGCTCCCATATTTGTGACACCTGCCTTCAAACAGCTCATATGTTCTTAAACTTGTGTCTTGCAGGAAACATATATTTATCGGTAAAAACTTCTGTGACTCATTGGATTGCCTCTCGCCTGTCATACGTTAA
>JAJHUR010098757.1:0-20186 GCA_027495735.1 Lutjanus campechanus | reverse complement strand
AAATTTCATGGTAATTTGCCTTTTATATTATTATAATTCTTGTGTACAAGTCCAAAAGTGCTGAGAGAGGAAAAGGTGAAAGAGGTCACCAAAACATTTAGAATTTGTCCTCTGGGGACCGTGAGTATCCTTAACGAAGCCCATAAAGGACACAGAAATCATAATGCTCTCTCCTTTAAAGGACCAGTGTGTAGGATCTAGTGTCATCTAGCTGTGAGCTTGCAGATAGCAAATATTCCGTGTCTCTTTCCTACTTTAAACATGTAGGAGAAACCTACAGTGGCCGTGAAAAAAACATGAAAGGACGTATCTAGAGCCAGTGTTTGCCCTCTGTAGATATAAACGGCTTATTGTAAGGTAGTGAAAAGACAACTTTTATTATTTTTAGGTGATTATATACTAATGAAAACATACTTATTAATATGAAATCCCATTTGTCCCATATTCAGACAATAAATCCCTGTAAACCTGACACACTGGACTTTATTGTCACGGCACGGTCATGTTAGACATTACAACAAAACTTGGCATCAAACCTTTATCAAAGAGTCAAACAGATCTCATGGAACTGTTGTGTTTAAAGTTGTCGGCAGAATTAAAGATAACCGTGATATTTAAAAAAGAAATATTCATATCATGTTAATAATACACATATGATAATGTTGTGTAAATAATCCAGTGCCTCTTAAACATCATTTCCATTTATTTCTATTCTCACTTTGTCTCCCTCTTGTCCCTCCCTTCCTCGTCGTTGCAATTTTCATACACTTTTGACCTCTAGTTTTCAACTATCCTCATGGACCAAAGTTTTGACCATAAACTGTAGAAGAAGAAACAGACCTCCTGAAAAGTGGTGCCAATGCGGAAATGCCGCAAACCTGCAATTTTTTCGGCTCGAGTCGAGCAGCTGCAAAGCGGTGGCTAAACCGTTCATACACATCTCTGAGACAAACATGCTGTTTCCTTCTTTACATAAAAGTCCCATGTTGTTTAATTATTTAAACGGGGTAGGGGGCCTTGAACAGTAACGTGACACGACTTCAACACAGCTGAAAGTGAACATGAAACTGTAAAATAATGCAGATACCTGAAAGTTCAAACAGCGACACAGGAGAGAAACTAAATGTCGAAACATAAAGATTCTGTTAGAAGCTACAAAAGTGTTGAGAGCTGAACATAAAGAGACTTTTCGAAACGTCTTTCTCTCTGCTCTCCTTCACACACGAGTTCAGTATCACAATACTCGCTTGTTAGAGGGAGACAAAAGTGGTTTGTCTGCAACCGGCGAGGCGTCACCGCAGCCTGCTTGGAGGACGGTTGGGTTTGCTTTGGCCCCACTCCAGAGTAGGTTATCTCGGGCTCAGCTCAGTGCAGCACGGTATGCTGAAAGTGATGATGGAAATGCAATTTGGCACAAGGGTTTCAAGGGGTCGTTTCTAACGGAGCCTCCCAAAACTCAAATCAAACTGTAAAGTCAGGCGGTGCTGATCAAAAATGGATCAAGAGTCTGTTACTAGATTGCCTATTTCCACTTACAATCAGGAACACATTTTAGTTGTAATACAAGAAAGATTGCGACCAGGCCAGTCCAGTCTTCACAATGGTAGTCCACAAACCACTGTGGTTTTGTCCTCTTACTGTCAGTGGTTTTAACCTGATGATGATCATAAGACAACAAATCCCCGACAGCTCCCATATTTGTGACACCTGCCTTCAAACAGCTCATATGTTCTTAAACTTGTGTCTTGCAGGAAACATATATTTATCGGTAAAAACTTCTGTGACTCATTGGATTGCCTCTCGCCTGTCATACGTTAACTAAGCGTGTCTCACTTGTGGCTAATGTACTCACAGCATCACTATTTATGACAGCAGGTGCAAAATAAAATCCTCAGCAGCTATAAATGTCAGTGTGTACTACAATTATTCCTGCAGTGCAATTTGATTACACAGCACATCATTGCCAGTCATCTAAGTTATTGCCAGAGAGAAACAACTTTCCAGCACATAAATGGGACGCTGCAGGGAGGCCTGGCTGGAGAGGGCTGTTCATCAGCTCTATATTTGATCAGGATTTGATTAAGTTTTAAATTAAATGTGATCCTCTGAGCAGTGGAGAAATAATCTGTTTTTGAATTATATATCTCATGACACATGCATATGTACCGAGCAGCCTGCGATTTAAGTAAGAGCTGTAGCATAAGATTGTTGCTGTATTAGTGGTACCATATTTTTTTCTCCATTATTTAAGAAGACACACTTTTTCTCTGTCTCTACCTTCCACCATTTCTCTCTAATAAATTAAACCACATGCGGGCAGGGGAGTAAGTTTGTTCAAGTAGAAACAAATTTTCTTCACCCAGAAAGCAGGTGTGTGGAAGTGAGTGATGGAAAAAAGGGTTCGGTAAGTCGTTATAATGAGAAACCTTCTTCAAATAATGACTTATCTCAAAACAGTGACTTAATATGTCAAATTAGTGAGAAACTTTTTTCAAAAATAATGACATTTTATAGCCAAATAAAGAGTTAGTATCTCTAAATAAAGACTTAGAATTTCAGAATAATGACTTAGTATCTCCAAATAAATGATTTCAGAATGATGACTTAAAATACTGACTAATTATCTCAAAATAGTGACTTAGTATGTAAAATTAGTGGGAAACTTTCTCAAAATGACATTTTATCTCCAAATAGTGACTTATATCTTAAAATCATGACTTAGAATCTCGACACAGTATCGCAAAATAAAGAGTTAGTATTTCAGAATGATGATCCAAAATACTGAGTAATTTTCTCAAAATGACTTAGTTGCTCAGAATAATTACTTATTATTATAACATAATAAAGAGTTGATGTCTCTATATAATGAGAATATGTCAAAATACAGACTTATCTCAAAATAATGACTTAGTATCTTAAAATAATGGGAATCTGAGATACTATGTCATTATTTTGAGATTCTTATTTTTTTTTTAAATCACATTGGCTGAAATGAGCTCCCATATATATGCACATGTTTAACTAGCTTTGGGATAAAGTTAAAATATCCAAAAAATATATTCCAAACGAAAGCCAAACATTTGGAACTAATCAGCTGAAATTAGGCTCAAGAGATCCAAGAATGTGGAGTTGATTCATAGGATGATGTAAATTTTGTAATATTATTTCTTATACAAATGAATCACCAGTATTAGTGCTGAAAGGAGTCTGTAGCATCACTAAGGAGGATTTGGAGCCGTCAAACCCCACACTGACAGCACCGGCATTGTATCCCTGAATCGCTGATTACTGTCCACCTCCGCCCAGCTGCTGCCCTTTACCTCCACCTCTCTGTGTATCACTATCTCACACTCCCACTCTCTTCGTCATCACTCTCTCTCCCTCTGTGAACATCTCAGTCTCTCCATTCTTTCCTGCTCCACTAGTTAGGCTGATGGATGACAGCGCTGGCAGGGAGTGACAGTATATCAACTATCTTGCTGCCTCTCTGATACTGATATGACTGCCTGAGTCCTCTGGCTCAGCAGAGGGAAGGCTGGGTCACATACTAACATGGTCTGGGTCAACAACAAAACAAAGAGTACGGAGCTGGACCTAAAAACAGCACCAGCATCAATTTATACTTGTGTCTTACATGTGCATGTGTCGGTTGGAGTACAGCATGAGATCTATTTGGGTTTTATGGTCAAAGTAAAACTAAATACTCCAGTCATTATACACTACCTGGCCAAAAAGAAAAGAAAAGTCACCACCTGGATTTAACTAATCAAATAGTTAAGAGCCTTCAATTGGATAATTACTGTAGTGATTAATAACTTTCAGCTGGAAACAAGTTATTTAACCCAAGTAGCTTCTCATTTCTTAAACAACCATCTCAGAAGACATATTCTGTGGTCGTGGAAAAGATGTTACTCTGTTTCAAAAAGGTCAAGTTATTGGCCTGCATCAAGCAAAGAAAACGACTAAGGAGACTGAAACTACTAAAATTAAGTTAAGAACTGTCCAACGCATTATAAACACACATTATAAAGGATAGTGGTGAACCATCATCTTCCAGGAAGATGTGGTTGGAGAGAAATCTTGAATGGTCGTGATCAGAGATCACTTAAACGTTTGGTCAAATCAAGTCATAAAAAATCAACAGAGGAACTCACGGCTGTGTTTAATAGTGAAAGTCAGAGCATTTCCACAAGCACAATATGAAGAGAACTCAAGGGATTGGGACTAAACAGCTGTGTAGCCTCAAGAAAACCATTTATCAGTGAGGTTAATCAGGAAAAAAAAGACTGCTTTGGACTCTGGAGCGAGGTCGTGTGGTCTGATGAGTCCACATTTACCCTGATCCAGAGTGATGGGGGCATCAGGGTAAGAAGAGAAGAGGATGAAGTTATGCACCCATCGTGCCCAGTGCCTACTGTACAAGCCTGTGGGGGGCAGTGTTATGAGCTGGGGTTGCTTCAGTTGCTCAGGTCGAGGTTCAGCAACGAGCAGGTTTTTCCACCAGTGGATTTTTACCTCCCTGATGACACGGGCATATTCCAACGTGACGATGCCAGGATTCATCGGGCTCAGATTATGAAAGAGTGGTTCAGGGAGCATGAGACATCATTTTACAGACCTGAACTCCACTGAGAATCTTTGGGATGTTCTGGAGAAGACTTTACGCAGCGGTCCGACTCTCCCATCATCAATACAAGATCTTGGCGAAAAATTAATGCAACTCGGGACAAAAATAAATGTTGTTACATTGCATAAGCTTATCGAAACAATGCCATGGCGAACGCGTGCCGTAATTGACGCTCAAGACGGTCCAATGAAATATTAGAGTGTGTGACATTTTTATTTTATTTTGGACAGGCAGTGTATAAATAAGCAATTATATGAAACATTTATTCATTGTTGCAGTCCAAAAATCCCTCATCCTCTCAGCCTAGGGTTGGGATAAATAATAGAAACATAACCAGATGTTATAAATTCTGATTATGCTTCTTTCTGATTGCTGGATTCAATTTGTGGAATATTATTTGAGTAAGAAAATGAACCAAAATACTGTATGTGGAAAGTAAAAAAAAATGCCCTTATTTCAATCAGGCATCCCTTAACAGCTAGTTGGCTCTGTGATTGGCAAGCTGTCCAGTTTAAGGCCTGCCCCTCACCCAATGAGTGCTCCAGCTCCGAGAGACCCTCCACATGATAAGTGGGTTAGAAGATGCATGGTTGGATGGATAAATGATAAGATATTTTCCTTCAACATCTTCACAAACTATCAACAACAACATTTACAGAGCAAAGTGGCAGTTTTATCACCTGCTCTGTTTTCAATTTTGATGCTGTTTCAGTTAAACGTCTGTTAAGACAAAGCTGACAATGCTGGTTGGATCCCCACCAGCTCACAATTTAATGACTTTTCTCGTGAAGCATTAACAGCTTCCTGTGGCTTTAGTCACAGATGTTAGCGAAAGCCAACTCGTTGGTGTGAACAAATAGAAGACAATGTCACACCTCTGACATATCACCGTTTCTCAAAATGAGGAACACTTACTGTGCCATCCGTTTTTTAAACTGGTTGCTTTTTGGCATTTTCAACTTTATTAGACATTTAAACAAGAAACAAGGGAAAACAGAGTGACATGACATGCGACAAAGGTCCCTGACTGGAACTGAACTAGTTAACACTGTGACAATCTCAGAACTCATTGCCCTGTCCTTACCTTAAATTTAATTATTTTATTTATCAAGGACCACAGGACAAAACAAACAAAGAAACTAGAAGCTGACCTGTCATTTTTATTAATAATTTCCTTACTGCCTGCACTCATTTCTCTCTCCATGCAGTTTCTGTTGTTTTATTACATGTTAATGGAGCAACTGAACAACACACCTGTTGGTCTGAACGCCTGTTTGCATGTCACTTGTAACATGCTTCATTATCAAGGGACATGATCAGCTGTTTAGGAACGTGTTCATCCTGAGCTTTAAAGACAATGTGCATTTAATGCATTTAAGTGAAACATTTTATTGAACAATTTTCTTTTTGCCACCGATGAATCTACACATATCACTATTTTTTCTATGACCTGGGGCTAATCATCTGGTGATGATTTAGCTTCTGGAGGCAACAGCCAATGTTTTGGGGCTTGTGGTACAGTCATCAGATATCAGAATAACAGATATCTACTCCAAGACTTCCTCTTGCATGCGCCAGTCATTGTTTACAGTCCAATTAGCAGCTAGGGCTACGAGAATGGAGTTGGAGCTGAGATCTCTATAAACTGTCAGTTTTGCAGTGGCAAAAATGCAATATCGAAACCCATCACCTGTTTACCCACGCCCACCCACAGCCTGCTTAAACGTAATTGGTCGATACTGCTCAGACTACAGACAGAAACCAGACCACTTAATTAACACTGTGTTTATGCGACTTGCTCTGTAACAATCAGCACCCTGTGCCATTTCTTTTGTTTGGAAAACCACCTCCACCTTGAGCAGGTGCTTTAAGTTATCACCTCCTTTTTTTAGTCTCGGCTGCAGCACTCGTCAAACATATTTTAAGAGTTAAGCTATGTTCAAAGTCGTGTGTTACAGCGGATGCTGCATTCCCACATCCGTCGCCAGTTTAATAATAGTTGCGTGTATAATGGGTGATAACTGACATGCATCTCATCAAAAAGTAACACGTCGGAGCTAATGGCGGACACCACAAGAGCTGTGATTAATCAGCTCGGGTTGCTTGCATTTTCTCCCACAAGTTTCTGGTGGAGTCAGTAGTGAAGACACTGGTAAGGAAGTACATTTAGCACATCTTGCAAAGTTATTTTCATTACAAACCTTCTGTTCATTGTGATTGCTGCTTTGTATAACAGTGAAAAAATGAACTTAAACACATTAGCAGTCTCATATTAAGAAATGACACAAACCAGAGGATATAAGTTACCTGATTGTAACTCCAGTTCTGTAAGAATGTGCATATCCCATTGTCATAAAAGCAATTAAAGCACAATGGGCCTTATTACATGTGACATACACTGATATAAACAGGTGAAATCTGAAGCCCAACTATAAATCAAAACCTACACTGTAGCCATCTGTGTTATGATTGTTGTTAACCATTTGTGTCAAGTATAATTTAGAATTAATGACATATATGGCAATGTTTTTAACAAATGCCTAGTTCTTATCCATTTGGAAAAGTTTCTAATTGAGAACCTCTTTCGATACCCAACCCAACATGTTCATAGCAGCATATTTTCTCAGTTTGTCTCAGATGATGCTTTTCAAATGTAAATATTAAACGTAACAGAGAAAAACCACACCAGGCAACTCTAATACAAAGTGTTTCCCCTTTAAGAGGCGCCTGGGGGAGGACACATCGGTGCCGCAGAGGACGACAGGAGTGATGTGACGGTGAAATGTTCTGTCAGGCAGAGACAGGGTGAACTGTACTGTCTGACTTCCTGGTTTAGCTTGACCCCACCCACCGCAGCTGAGACTTATTGGTTGTTATGCTGAATCGCAGGGTGCTGACTCCAATCTTCTAAATCATTTGTTCTTTTCAATCTCTCCTCATTACCATACAAAGTGAAGGACCTTTTCCAAAGTTATTACCATTACAGCTGTCTGAAGCCCGGCTCAGCGAGACAGACATGAAGACTGTATTGCTCACTGCCTCGATAACACAGATAAAAGTTCACCAACGTATACTGTATTTTGCCTCCCCATATGGCACTAAAATGCATCTAATGCCACATAACAATCACTTAAGTGGGTGGCTCCACCTTTAGTCATTTCTAAGGTTGCTCTTATTTTGCATCTCCACAGTAAAGTGCTCTGTTTGTGACTATTTGAATATGGATGTCAACTTATTCTTCTTTTTTTTTTTTTAAAGCACCACATCTGTTGCTCAGACTGCAGATTTCCCTCTGGTCCGCCCAACCCGATGAATAGAAAACAGCAGAAAGCTTCAGAACAGCGTTTTGTCGCATGAGGCCAAACATCTCAGTGCTGTTATTCAAATGAGTCTGTCTAAGTGCTGGAGTCTGCACTAAGAGAGCCCCACTTACCCTGCACTCTGCCCAGAATGAGCGATTTGATGCTGTTGAATTCCACATCAGATGTCAAGTTGAAGTCCTCCCTGGCATCCTGGTCGATCTGAAAGATAATATATGTCACGTCTGGAAAGATAAAAGCTTGGCAGGTAGAAAGTAAAGACGGCGACACACCGTCGAGGACAGGTTTCTGTTGTCGAGCGTTAAAACAAGAAGAAACTTCGACAAATGGGTGCAGAGAAGCGAGCAATTAAACATGAAAAGCTAGCCGGAGGCTCAACCTCTTGTCTGACCTGCATATTTAAATGGGATTCAGCCCCAAAGCAAGAGACCAACAGACCCGTGAGATGCAGTGGTTAACAGTGAGCGGGGAGGTCTAAGTGGAGCGGTTTCAGAGGTGGTAAATACCTCACAGTGACACACTCATTATAATAAAATGTGATATATGGTTTGTAAACACAGAGATTTGTACCTTGGTGAATCATTCATCAATAAGACATCTGCTAATGTTAATCATCCTGAGATTAAAGTGCAACCACAAAAAGCAGAGAATAAGAAAAAAGCTTGAAAACAGAGAGAGAATGTAGCATTCATGAATTTTTATTCTCTTTTCCAAAGGCTTTTTCATATTTTGAGCCGCTTCTGGACATTTTGGTGCTCTAGGCAACACATCCTCTGGCAGCCCTGAGGGGGCTGATCTTTTCATTGCAATTTATTACAGTTAACAATTTATTATAATATAATTTGAAGATTATTGCTCTCTGATGCTCACTGTCATATCATTAATTAAAAGTGATGGCGGCTGTGTTTAGTAGCTCTGAGGGTCACTCACTCACACGTTGAAGTTTTACCAGTGTTTTAACAGAGCAAAGGAGGATGTTTTTGACAGCTGTCATTCAGAGCAAACATCTGGATTTATAGCGATTACCTATGAATCAAAATACTTGGATTGGTCCTGATCTTGTTCCAGTGGATCAGCTCAGGATATTCTTATTTTTATTTCCAATTCTGGGTGAATGTAGATTGTTGTTTTATCATTTTATCTTTTGTTGCAGGAGTTTAGGACGCACCTAGCTTGGATTATATTCTTATATGAAAGTACGGAACACAAGTAGGCTGGGTATTCATATCCCTGTATACATGATTTGTTTGCAGCGGGAAAATTAACTAAAAGTAAGTTGCAGACAGTATAGTTTATAGACAACAAGAATGTTTAGACATCGAGCGTCAACCTAATAGTGTCTCAGCCTGCCTGCAGATCCCTCACATTATCAGCGTGAGCAGTGGCTTTATCTAACAATGTAATACACAAATTGGATCTCGGTGTGAGAGAATTTCAAAAGGCAGAAATTACTGATGAAATATGCCTTCTTACTCACTGCTTCACAGTGTCTGTGTCTAAATCCATCCCTGCTTGTCGTGATCTGTGTGACTCAGTGCGAATTGTGTGTTTACCTGAACAGAGACGGTGTCTGCCAGTCTCCTGATGGTCACAGTGTGCAGATGTCCATCAGCCAAGTTCGTGACTCTGCTCCACAGCACCTCCACATCTCTGCTGCTGTGTAACTTGTACCTCAACTCCAGCTCATCTGTGCAGACACAAAACAACAAAACAAGATTTCTCTTTAATGCAAGCACATTCAGAGAAGAGTTCATTCAAGATATGTCCAGTCTTGATGATTGTTGAGATCAGAAAGTTCAGAAAGTTTTTGTTATTGATAGAGTCTTGTTTTTAGTGTATAAAGTTTAAGATACATAATCAGTGTAACCTCAGATTTTACTAAAATTAAAAGAGCAATGTGTAAGAACTGCAAAATTTTGGTCACTTGTCAAATTCATACTTAAAACAAATAGAGGGCAGCTTATCACCAGAGTAACCACTAACTGCTGATAACTGTATCCGCTGTTCGCTATGTAGCGCAGTTAGCCGTGCCAGATATTAGCTAACTCTCCCAGGCTGGGAGCTCAGAGCACCGGGGGAGTGTTGGTGTTTACACCTCTAGCGCAGGAGCTTTGTACTGCCTGAAAGAGGAGGTTTTCAGGCTGAGAGTGAAAGAGATCCAGCAGGGAATGACAACAGGGATCTGGGCTGGGATGGGCATCAGAACTGGAGCCAGGCAAGTGGGAAACAGAGCCAGGCTCAGCAGCCGTCTAGTGAAAACAGCTGAACCAAGCACAGCCTTCGAGATAGATGGAAACCAATTTGAGTATAGAGAATACTGTACCGAGGTGATTTACAGCAACTCTGACCACGTCTGGGATGATGAAGACAGAGCGGGTTTAGGAGAGGGATCAAGCAGGAGACAAGCGAGAGTGAAGTCAGGCAGCAGAGAGGCAGCAGGATACCAAAATATTTTCACATCTAACTCTGTGAATTAGGGATTTATTTTGACCAAATCGGAGCTGGTTATTGTTGAAGCAGTGGAAGGACAAACCAAGATGATTTTAAGGTGTTTTAGCATATATTAACAAGGCGAATAAGTGGTTCTTAGTTTGCTAAACTTGAGTCCATAAGTTGTATGATTGTATTTTTCTGCCTAAAAAGGAAAATATGTGTGACAATATTTCCTTTCTTCTCATTTTGTGAGTTTATTTTGTTTATTTATTCAACTCAAAATGCTAGGAGAGCTATACCATCAATACTGAAAAGGTATTACGAGTCAGGATAGGCGAGGGCTAGGTGGCTAGCATGCTAACTTCAGTAGATATGTCTGCACAACAATTCATGGTCATCTTTGACATAATGTCAGAACTGTTATTTCTTCTCATTCTGTTGATAATTTTAGTTATTTTTGAATGTTTAAAATAATATCCTTACGTTTTGCTCCTTTAAGGTAAGAATAGTGCTATATTTGTACCTATAGGGCCAGTCAAACATAAAGTAAGAGGACATGGAATAATAATATTAATCAGATCTAATACAAGGTTGTGCTAAAAACTGTAAAGCATCAACTTGTAATATTTCTTTTTATATGCATGAAGTACTGTTATTGTTGACACAATGTTACAATGGTGCTGAGTGGTGCAACAATCATGTCGAAAGTTAAAGATCCAAGACAACATTTAACAAGTCTTTCATAGTTAATGAAGCACTTAATCCATTTTACTCAAAAGTTTCCACATTCTCGCCTCTGAACATCTTCGAAGACATGTATGCACTCCTTCAAAGAAAGAACATTTCATCCCCATATCTGATGTTCCAACACACCAGCTGCTGAGTTAAGAAGCTACAAACCATTTAATACTGCGAGGATTAATATTTTATCTCTATGAATAACACTGCATGATATAAAAATTAATTTCCCAATTTTTTACAGTGTTGCACTTAATAAATTCAACGGCGCTGAGATAATTTGAATGCTCTGTCTGCAGACTTTACAGATGAGCAGTAATGATAGGAAATAATCTTTTTTTAATAACCCAAACACATAATACTTAATGCCTTTTTTTTCTAATTATGACTCACCATGTTCATTTTTTTTTTCCGAACACAGACTAATAAGGAGCAATTTTCCTATCATAAGAGCTCATCTTGATAATAAAAAACAGTCTCGCAGAGGGCACAGGGTGTTCCAGGCTCGCAGCGAGTGACTTCTGAGACAGTAAAGTTTCTTTGAGTGCAGCGGCTGAGGGTTCCTGTTACTGCAGCAGCAAAAGACAGAAACATGAGATGCTTTTTGAAGCATCCAAAAGAAGCCTCTCTCTGGGATTTAATTAGATACTTGAGCAAGAGTGCAGATACGTGATGACGACCTGATCAACTATTCAAAACCTGCTTTCCCTCTGCTTTTTCTCATTGGAAAAGCTGAGAGTTGCTCCTGCTAACGGCAGAATTTGCACAATAAAAAAAAAAAAGATACAAAGATAAAAAGAGCATTGCATCCACTGGGTTAAAGGATACCTCCAAAAAATGTCATCAAAGGTTTCAGTTTACGACTTTTTGCCATCATGATGATGGACTGTGTTCAAAATTTCAACAGAAATGTCTAACACCTGAACTCTACTTCACGGTAATTAAAAATAATGAGTAATTCAGCTATATTTATAAGTTACAGACATTGGATAATGGCAAATCCTATTAGGCTATGCAGGAATGCTGGAATTGCTCCCTGCCAAGTGGAGCTGTGTGAAGCTCTGCAGTGAGGCGAGTGATGAAAATTTGAACACAATAAATAATCACAATAGCAGGAACAAGGGAAGGAAGACCCCCACAGAAAACGGAATTATCATTTAATAGTAACTGCACCAAATGTTGTCTTTGAACCTGACACTGTGCATGACAATTAGCCTGGCTGCATGAAGACGGAGGAGGAGAGGAGAGGAAATGAAAGGGGAAATGGAAAGCAAAGGTGGTGCAGAATTAACTTTGGCCAATTTGGTTAAAATAAAATCAAACCATCTGTTAGAGTCTCCTCACCGTGCTGGTTAATGAGCAGGGCCAGGTATTCCCTGTAGAAGGAGCTGACATAGAGCAGCAGAGCAGGACTCTGACTGGTCCTGAAGCTCAGCGAGATGTTTTCTCCTCTCAGCGTCATATCGGAGTAGATGGAGGAAGGCCAGGCGCTGCTGTTCCTGCTCAGTTCGTATGGCTCCTTGAGGATGTAGGCGATGGATGTAGTCGACTGAAAGCTGGCTGAAACCTCTGAAAGTTAGAGAGTTGCAGTGTTGAGATGCGTCAGTGGTGGAGCTTCATATGCACTCTGACTTGTTCTCTGCTGCTCTGTGTCCTTCTATTGCATCTTTGACATGAAACTTTCTGTCACTGACTGAGAGTAAAGATCAAAATGGAGGGAAAAAGGAGAAAGGTCTGCACATTGTTAAGCTCCAAATAAATTATTTAATTCCCCTCCAGGTCATTTGCCTTTGAAAGCAACATTTCGATCTACAAGATCATCCTCAGGCCGTGTCTTTTGGATCAAAACGTCGCCTTTAGAGATAAAATCTTCAAAGAGAATTATTATTATTGTTATTATTTTATTTATTTACTCATTTTTTTGCCAAACAGTGTTCAAACTTTTCTCCTTTGTGCCATGGTATTTTTTGTCTTACACCTGAATATTTTTGCCAGGGTGTGCACACACTTGGCCTCTCAATTCTCAATATATAAAAAGAAATTACCCTAATTTGGTTAGAAATCTAATTTTTAAAAAATGCTGTTAAAACAATGTCAGCAGATAAAAAAGCCAAGTGAACATTCATTGCTATTTCCATATTGTTTTGGCTTAATCTGACAAATGAATTGTCTTAAAATTAAATGACCAGTGCGTTATCTAGCGGTGAGGTTGTAGATGAACACCATTCACCTCACCCTCCCCTTCCAAACCTACAGTGGGCGCTAAAAATGCAAAAGGCCATCTCTGGAGCTAGTGTTTGGTATTACATTTCCTCCATGACTCCCATCTTCTTGTGCCTGGACCTTTGGAATAGTCTGACACTTTTGTAAATATGCTTATTTGCTTTTCTTGAGAGTAAAATTGAACATAAGCTTAATGTGAAGTAAACACTGGCAGCTAATTAGCTTAGTTTAGCATAAAGACAGGCTATCTGTTTCACCCTGTTTCCAGTCTTTGTGCTAACCTAAGCTAACTGGCTGCTGGTTCAGACACAGACAGACTTTCTATCCCAGTCTCAAAATGTTGAACTGTCCCTTTATATTGACTTTTATCGCTGTCCAACGAGCCCTTGGTGCGTCACATGGTGGACACAGTGGCAATGGTGGGCTAGAAGAGCCCTTTAGAATAATCCCAGTGATTAACCTTCAGGACAGAATGGGCTCATTTTGACTCACTCAAACCGAGTGTTGAGAGGACAGGCTGCTGCGGAGCCGGTGAAGGAGACAGACAGTCAGGGTCAGTCTTGTGTCTGGTGATGGATCCTCCACAGAAAGCTGTGTGATCTTTGCCCTCTCCTCCTCATTAAAGCACCAGGGCACGACAAGTCATTGCAGTTGTGTTTTAACGTAAACCTCTCTGTCGGCCTACAAATGAATCAAAACCTGATGCATTTCTTGGTTGTTGTTTTTATTCTAGCTGCTTGTGTGCAAGAGTTGAAATAAACCCTCAAATAATGAATATCAGAAACTTTCATATATTTGAAAATTAAGTTGGTAATAGGAACAGGAATAGAGAACCTGCTCCAGCTGAGAACTGATCCCAAATTGTCTCACCCATCTTAATTGTATGCCTCTGGGCTTATCACTTCCTTTTATCAATGCCAGCATGTTTTTTGTGAAATGTGCGCATTGCAAAACACTGACTCATGAGTCTACACTGATGGAAACTTGCAACAAGGAGTCAGTGAGGGGAAGAAACAGTCCAAAGTGTGGCTTTAGAAAGATGACAACAATGCTAGTTGGAATGTCTGTAAAATGATCTTTTCAGACAAGGGTGGAAACACCAGCAGTATGCTAAAACATCTTTCTACACAGCTTGTGCTTAAGTCCCCAGAATGCCATGTACTTGACACTCTACACACAAGTGCCCCTGCTTCCCCGAGCAGCACATCCTTGGAAGAGTAAATGTCCTGCGTTATAATATTAATGCCACACGAGTAAACTTAGTAAATATGGACAAATATATAAGGTTGAGAATCGAGAATTGGTTTAAATTGAGAACCAGCTCCACATTAAACAATGCTTAAATAGTGGAGCTACTGCACACGAGTCATACAGATGCCTTTTTCTACTGTGCTTCTACTCTGTGCTCAGACTCAGAGGCTATAAAACCGTTGCATCGAAAACTGTGTCGGCCTCCCTTTTTCCCAGACAGAAAACTAATCAGGAATCACAAAGGGAATCTATAAAAATTGGACTGATGAGCAGAATTGATAATGACACTGGTATCAATAAAATCTTATCTGTTGGTAACTGTTTGCTGCACTCCTCCCCCCAAAAACAGCAATTTTCTAATTGTAGCTGAGCAACTGTAAGTAGACGCAACAAGTTTTGAATTTCTCCACATGTTGTTTTTTACTCTCCTCCAAAAACATAAAGAATAGATTACACAGTGTGTTACAAGCAGATGAAGAAAAGTTGCAAAAGCTTGCATATCTGGTTAACTGGCTTTCTGTGCATCTAGAAGAGTGTTACCCCCAAGGCCGGGACCTTTCATCATTTGTTTCCTTTTATACTTTTTACAGTAAAACTTACTACTTCTACATTGCAATACAATAGCAATGTTGCTTATTTATTTACATGATTTCTATGTGGATCATCAACTGGTGAGAATACTGACTTTTTGCCTCAGACATGCAGGTTTAATCTCTTAGCACAGTATCAAGTTAATACTTAGACCTACAGTGCAGGACATTTACACATAAATAAAAAATAAACCAGTTACATTCAAGCCCTTTCCAACATTCAAACAATGCTGATTAACCCTACTGCCGCCAGTTAAATCTCTCTGTATTTTGCAGTACACTGAAGTCTGCAAATCTGGTCTGTTTAGTGACATTTTTATTAGTTACACAAGCAGCAAGGGATGGTGAGCCAAATAATTATTTTTTCACAAATTTAAAAATATTTCTAAACCTACAGTATGTCACAAAGAGACATTTCTGTGTCTGGGCCTTCACGTACTGTCGCTGGTTGATGTTCTTGAACAGAAACTTGTACAGAACCAGTCAAAAGTTTGGCCATTCCATTCATTTAAATCAGAAAGTGCATCCAAACTTTTGAGTGGCACTGTAGGTGCGTTATTCTTGTGAGACTGACTAATGCATCACCGCCCGTTACTGCCATATCTACCCGGCAAACAAATCTCTTTCTCTTTATTTGAAGCCATGAACAGGCGACACAGACTGAGCTGGCAAAATAAAACACAATAATAAAAAGCAGGAGAAGACACTGCTGTTCAACTCAGACAGTCATGACTAATATTATAATGATACCATGACTGAAATATTATAAACCCACTGTTGAGTCTAACAAGAAAAGTAGGTGCAAGTGCCATAAATCTGATGAATTAGAAATGAAAGAGCACCATGAATTACTTCTGAAATGTTTAAACAGATTACTTGTCATATTCAAAACTTACATTACCTGTTACTTTGTCATTCTTCACCCCAAGATGTCTGGAGCAGTTTTATAGCATCTGCTTTCCTTAGACACAAACCTATAATGAACTGCGTGCTAAATTATGCACACGGAAATTAAATTCTCAAGGCAATTCTCAGGATGAAAAACTAAATGAGCCAATTTGAAGTTGGAGGAGAGACTTCTTTGTATTTTCAAGATGATATCAGACCGTGTTTCTCTCAGGTTTCACCGTCCAGTGTGTACCTCTGTCTGTCAAATATAATTGGATCTGTCTGGAGAGGAGGGTGTTGGATCTTAAAATGTCTGGTGAAAATAAAACTTTGCAGATCTGATCTGAAATCTTTAGCTGTGTTAAAAGTTTGCATTACTTGTGGCTTGAAAAATCCCCATGAATAGGAAAACACAGCAAAACTGTCATTTATTGGCTTTAAAATGCACCTATTGCTTGTTTAGGACACATAACGTGTGTATTTACATGCAAGGACTCCCCAGTGTGTATTTGAATGTATGTACCTTCATGACAAAAGGATCCGGTGTAGGCTGACTGGCCGCAGTCGCAGGAGAAACCGCTGGCTCTCTCCACACAGCGACCCTGGTTCTGGCAGAGGGAGCCGTAGCTGCTGCAGTGGCCCGGGCATCCAGGTCGGACCCCTGGGGTGATCTTCGCCCTCTCCTCCAGGTCCAGAGTGACGCCGTTCAGCTGCAGAGAGCGGATGCAGCCCAGAAAGCCTTTCTGCCTGGATGCAGTGCCTCCTGCCAACAAAACACAAATACTGTACACATGATACACTGGAACTAGCTGTCTCTTCTTCAGCTGTGTCGCCTGGGGTTTAACTGACACCAAGTATCAGAACTTAAAACCTGCTCAGTCCTCATATGTTTAAGAGGCTCCTTCTATCGTGCATTGTCTTCTTCTGTAATAATTTTTGGATAATGTTACATTCAACATACAAAGAGTTTACTTATATGAACAGATGTATTTATGTGTCTTTGTGTGTGTCTTTATACAAAGCATTTTTGTTATAGGCCACTCCGATTATTATTTGCAAATCCTCTTTTACCCATAGTCAATTGACTACAGTGCAAAGACAAGATATTTAATGTTCAAACTAACTTTATTGTTTTTTGTAAATATACACTCATTCTGAATTTGATGCCTGCAATATGTTCTAAAAAAAAGTTGGGACAGCGGCATGTTTACCACCGTGATACAGCACCTTTTCTTTTAACGACACTCAGTGAGCATTTGTGAACCTGAGGACATGAACTGTTGAAGTTTAGAAAGTGAAGTTCTTTCTCATTCTTGCTTGATAAACGACTTCAGATGCTCCACACATTTTCAATGTGAGACTTTTACTACAAAGCCATGCCTTTGTAACAGATGCTGAATGTGTCTTACCGTTGTCTTGCTGAAATTAGCAGGGACATGTTTGAAAAAGATGACCCAAAACTTATACTTCTCAGCATTAATGGGGTTTTAACAGATGTGATAATTAGCCGTGCCATAGGCGCTAACATACACATGTCTGAAATGTGGTCTTGTCAGACCACAGCACTCTTTTCCACTCTGCGTCAGTCCATCTCAGATGAACTCGTGCCTCAGAGAAGTCTGCAGCCTTTCTGGATGTTGTTGATATATGGCTTTCTCTGTGCACGGTAGCGTCTTAACTTGCTTTTATAGATGCAGCAATGAACTGTTTACTGCCATCAGTGTTCCTAAGCCCATGTAGTAATATACTTCATACAAACAAGTCGTTTTTTAAAGTAGCGCAGCCTGAGGGACTGAAAGTCACAGTTATACTTGCACACAATCATGACACTGTCATCTGTTACTAATTATCTGTGGAGTTTTATGACAAATGGCATCTTTTAGATTGACAATCAACATATGTGTAATAATATAACTTTTCACTGGGTGGAAAAGTCTCACAAGCTTGCCAAAAGCTATTTTTACCTGCCCAATAAAATAAAAGTAGCCGATCTAGAATCAATGATCACATTCATCTCTCATTCTGTCTCTGATGACAATAATCTTTTTGTCTTTCCTGCTGTAAATTATGATTGACAGTATCATGTTGCCACTGCAGCACAACAAAGCCATGTTTGCTCTGCAGGTCACCGAGACACTGACACTGCTGATATCACTGCGCTGGCTGTTGATTGGCTAACTGCATGGCTGATGAGCCATCTGGTGTCTGCTATTCATCCTTTCCACTAACAGGAGAGAGGTGAAGAATCCCTTCCTCCTTTCACCTGACAATTAAAATTCTAATATACTGCAGCGACCTCACACTGTTCACAGAGTTTAGACTTGGCAAAATTACATTTCTCCCGGAGTTCCAAGCTGGCGACGTCTTATTTTATATGCACGCATGACAGTTGTTATTGTTCTTGCAGACTGGAATTGGCAGGGTGTTACTCTCACAGTTTGAGCCTGGAAACGCTTCAAATGTTCAGCCAGAGCAGCTCTTCATACAACTATATCGCAAAACCTCTGTTCTCCTTTCTCCTCCTGCAGCACAAGTTATAAAACACAGGCAATGCATTATGAGCACAAAGAGAAAGAAATTTAATTAAACATTCGCTAAATGACTCAACGAGGAAAAGTATGATTACACTGAGGAAACACACGCACAACAAACTTCTATTAAATAATGATTTAACCAGAAAGGGCTGGACTGTTGAGTTTCTACAAAATGCTGGTTGTGGCTGCATAAACGGGTCAAATCCTTAGCGCACTTTGGCTAAATAAAAAAACAATGACAGACTCCTGAGGGACAGAACCTTTGACCGAGGGAGAGAGACAAAGCACAGGAATTGCCAGAGAAAGAGGTCCTGCGGGAGTCGAAAAGAAAAACCCTATATATGACTGTGAGAATGTCAGCCACTTAAGCAGCTTTAGGCTCAACTCAAAAAGGTCTGGCACTGGACAAAAAGCAAGACCAAGGACTCTTGTGTTTCATTAACATACTGTAAGGGATGGAAAGAGTACTAGGCTATTAAACATGTAAATATAATATAATATAAAAAACACCTTTAGGCTACAAATTAAAATGCTTGTCAACATGTACACCAGCAGAACAACATCACATCAAGTCCTGATGTTCAAACCAACAATAAATTCCTTTTCTATGGAAGGACATTTGCAGCCTGTGTGTACAACTGATTATCAAAACCACCTTCCTCAGGGTAGATCTACTAGAATTAATCAGAAAATAAGACAAAACTCAGATAATTAAACAAAAATGAGTGAAAGTAAATATAAAGGAGGCTATGGACACTGAGCCATATCCATTTATGCACCTGTTGGTCATGCAACATGATGGATGTGTTTGATTTGGGTCACTGAGCGAGTTGGGTGGTGCATAAAATCAACGGGTAATTAAGGTAGATGCGACAGCTATGCAGGGGTACAATACTGCTAACCAGTGGTGGATTCACGCTGTCTGAGGGGGGCAGTGGCGAAAGAGATAAAAAGGGCTGGCTGTATGTCGTGCTGAAAGTCATGATGCTTTTATGTCAACTGTAAGGACACCCTAGATGGAGACTTCATCATGTAGTCTTGGACATTGGGCCACTTCTAGAGGACATTTTATCACATTTTGTCCATTACAGGAACACCCAAAAGGGCACTTTTTCATTATATCTCTCCTGGAAGGTCACCCTATAGGGTACTTTATCAT
This sequence comes from Lutjanus campechanus, assembly GCA_027495735.1. NCBI lineage: Eukaryota > Metazoa > Chordata > Actinopteri > Lutjaniformes > Lutjanidae > Lutjanus > Lutjanus campechanus. The sequence goes on along the minus strand of JAJHUR010098757.1, from coordinate 423 downwards.
GTAGTCTTGGACATTGAGTCACTCTAGAGGGCATTTAGTCACATCTTGTCCACTGATAGAACACCCAAGATGGACACTTTATTGTGTCTCAGACACTGGGCCACTCTAGAGGGACAGTGGAGAAAATGTGACAAAGGGCACAAAGGGCACTTTATCACATACACAGGGGCTTCCGAGAGGGCACTTTTGCAGCATTTGATTTATATTTTCAAACATGGAGGCACAGGGCAACAAGAAACAGTAACTCAACCATGACCAAAAGAATAATGCAGACCAGAATAAGTCAATGAAGCGATACCACTTAACAAAACAAAGTTATTAAACTATACTTATTACGTAGAATAAACTTCAGTTTGGGACAATGATTGTTAGGTCTGAGACAGTAGTACAATTTGAATGAGCTGCAGGACACTAAGGAAAAAA
>JAJHUR010098756.1:1283-14649 GCA_027495735.1 Lutjanus campechanus | reverse complement strand
AAAAAAAACACCTGTTTGGAACATTTGATAGGTAAACAGGTAACCAAGGACAGCATCATGATTGAATATGAAAGAAGCAACCTCGAAAGGCTCAGTCGTTCACAAGCATGGATGAGGTCATCATTTTGTGAAAAACTGTGTGGGCAAATAGTCCAGCAGTTTAAGAACACACAACTGCAGGGATTTAGACATTTCACCATCTACAATCCATAATATCACTAAAAGATTCAGAGAATCCACAGAATTCTCTGCATGAAAGGGTCAAGGCTGAAAACCAACATTGAACGCCTGTGACCTTTGACCCCGCAGGCGGTGCTGCATTAAAAACCCACATCATTGTATAAATGATTCTACATGGGTTCAGGAACACTTTGGAAAACTGTTGTCAGTGAACACAGTTTTGTTGCTGTGTCAACAAATCCAAGTTCAGACTCGACCATGAAAAGAGAAAAACAGATTTCAACAACATCCAGAAACGCTGCAGACGTCTCGGAGTCTGAGCTCGTCTGAGATGAACTGACGTGAAGTGGAGAAGTGTTCTATACGGTCTGACGAGTCCACATTTCAGATTGTTTTCAGAAGAGCAGAAGGACCATCCAGATTGTCACCAGACTCAAAGTTAAAAAGTCAGCATCTGTGATGGAATGGGGGATGTGTTAGTGCCCGTGGCATCATGGGTAACCTGCTTATCTCAGAGTTAAAATTGAGAATTAGTGCAAATTTACACAAAAAAAAGTATATGAAGTTTATGAAATGTGAACAGAACATCTTGTCTTTGTGCTGTATTCAATTGAATACAGGTCGAAAAGTTTTTGTTTATGTTTTTTACACAACGTCCCAACTTTTTTGGAATTGAGGTTGTACGACAGACCACAGAAATGTCTGTATTTCAAAAACAACAAGGAGTTATAGGAAATTCTTGGTAACATTGGATTCATAACACCTTCGATTTAAATAATTTGCACTTTGTTCCACCGTAAATCTGCTGTATTTGGCATGTGAAATTAATATTAAACTTAGTTTTGCGATTTTTAAAAGAAAATCAAGTTTTGTCGACCAATTAAGGCATGATAAATATGTGATAAATATGTCACATGGAGCCACATCTTGACAGCTTCCTCTGTGAAATTTTTTGTGTTTCCAAATCTAACGGGGAAAAATCTGCAGGGCTTTTCCTTGCCATACTAAATATAGTCTTTCCTCATTAATGTGTTGATAAAAAAAATGCCACCCATTCATCGCCAACATGCGACTGTGGTTTTATGAAATCGGCAAATATCATTTTAGAAAGTACATTTGTCTGAGAGCAGACAGGCAGCAGGTTGTCTCTGGGGATGTGTCAGTCTGTTTGGGTTGGCTGGTGGATGAATGTGGATTTTTTTTTTTGTGTCCTGTCTGTCTGTCTGTGTGTGTTTGTGCATGTTTTGGAGCAAGTAGAGGCCTTTTCTTGTTTGATATTTGAGGGAAAATGCTGTTTGCAGAATGCCTAAAGAGGTTATCTGTTGTAAGATTCATGAAAAGCTGTGTCTTTTTATCCACTAGCCCACACTGAAACTTATATTTACTCATATTTTGGTGAAAAAGCAAAGCAGAGTGTGTGACCTCGGCGCCGCATGCATCCTCTTGCACTACAGTTTCTTGTGTTTCTCGATGGGGGAAGTCTATGCATCGTTAATCAAGTCTGTCTCACAGCGGTGGGTTTTACTCAGCGGCGAGGATGGAGGGAGGAGGAGAGAGGGGAAGAGGAAGGGAGGGAGCGGGAGAGAGATAGTCCCAGACTTGACCTTCCTTGGCGATGCTTGCAATAGCCGTGCGGCAGGCAGCGCTGCACCGCTGAGACGCAGCCTGCTCCACGGTAAGCAGAGGTTTCACAGGATTATCCTCGGGACGCCTCTGGAGAGGCTGTTGCTGCTTTTACTTTTCAAACAATATTGCTTACAATGCAATATTCGTTTAGATACTTCTTCTTCTTCTTCTTCTTCTTCTTCTTCTTCTTCTTCTGGTTGCATTTTTTCAATTAAATTTGTCGCCTCCCCAAGGAGAATTGACGCCTCTTGAATGGTAAAGCTGGAGGAGAGCGAGCGAGCGAGCAGCGAAATTCATGTATTTCTGCGCAGGAAGCATTCATATGAACATGCCTTGGTATAGTCAGTGAAGTGCACTCAGGGCTAGCCTTGCCTCTTCTCACAGAGTGTCAATTAGGGAGGGATTTGAATGGACTGGAGTGGAGCCTCCAGTGAGGTGTGTGTTGCAGAGAAGGAGACATGGAGCGAGGGGTGGGGGGGGTGCAGGAGAGACAGACAGGCAGGAGGAAACAGAAGGAAAGACAGACAAAGAGACAACATGGGCTGTGAGCTTATTTATAGATTCACATGTGTGCACCGACGAGCCTCTGCCGGCTCCTCCAGCGGGGCCTCACGCTGCGTTTCGTCCTCAGCATGACTGATTGATATGACTCATTTACTGGCTGCAGAAGGCTGTTACGACCAACAGGCTGTGAAAAATTAAGATATCCTAATGAGAGGACCAGATAAGGCGCACAGCACAAGTTTGGATGATTCGATCTGATTATGACCATAAAATGCTGTCACTCCTAATGGATAATGTTACAAAAGCCCTCTAATTTAACAAGCACCCTTCCCTCCAGCTACAATAGATTGAGATGTAATTGAAACAATTAGAGGCGGAGGAGGTAGAGGGCTCGCTGGTCGTAGCTAGGATAAGAGAAGGCGATGCGGAGAATTCATCCGGCATCCCTCTGCTTCTCACAGCTCTTCAACTTGAATGACCCCAGAGTCAATTGTGCCGATATTTTATTTTTTTTATTTTTTTTTTTGTTTCTGTTCCTCCATTTATTTTAATTGAATGAAAATATCAGTCTGCACAGCTCTCTCCTCATTAGTTTCAGGGGAAAAAATCCATTTCTGGTACACATACTTTGCTCTGTCCATCATACTGGAAACACTTTCAATTAACATGACTTAATGCGATTCAGGCTGCAGGCCAGCGATGATGGACTCCAGCTTGTTTATGTAAACATGTCAGCGACTTCATCGGCTGCCTGTAAAGGCTGCCCACTCTCTTTGACCCCCGCGACCGGTGGCACTCCGCTCTCACCTCCTTTAACGGCTGCATTTTAGCCTCATCCTGCTTTTATTAGCTAATTGCACTCTGAGGCCTCCATGTATGGTGTTAAAGGTGTAACAGCCTCACTAGATGTCCACAAACAGCTCTTTGCTCTGTAAATATAGATAGATATATACATATATAGATACACTTTCTCATATTACAGCTAAACTGTCCACTAAAATACGTTTATGAAAACGATGCAGGTGAGAAATAGGTGACACGGTGACATAACTTGAGCCGTCTTTGATCGGCACCGACAGTTTGATGTGAGTTTTGGGAGTCTCTGTTGGAAAGCAGAGCCAAAATGGCAGCTGCCTGCTCACAATATATCTCATATTGCAGCTAAACAGTGCACTAAAATATGTTTCTGAAAACATTTTAAGCTTGAAATAGGAAGTGTAGTAACATAATCTTGATTCATATTTAATCAGCACTGCCTAATTTCATCGGAGTTTCAGGCGTCTCCGTTTGAAACCAGAGCCAAAATGGCCGCTAGCTGGTTACAATATTTCTTCTATTACACCTAAATAGTACACTTTGTTTCAGAAAGAGTTAGTGTGGTAACATAATATTGATCCATATTTGATCAGTGTTGGATCAACGGTTTTGTGAGCAGTATGTGTTCAGATGACACTTTCCCTTTCAACTTTGTTGAATAAACAAAGTGTGCGTTTGTTTTGGTCTGAGATGCTGGTGATGCTGCGACCTCTAGTAGCAGTGAATGTTACACACAGCACCTTTAAATTATTTAGACAGAATATATATTTTCTATGTGCAGGCTGCAACACTGCTATATATGAATGTACAAAGCCTTTCTAGACAGGTGTGTATGTGCTCCAAGTTTGCATTTGTGCATAATACCCACAATTTTCAGTCAAAAAAAATAGGCTATTCTTAAAGGGGTCCATCTTATTTTGGCTCCTGGTCTTGGAATGACCTGCAGGCTAGACTCAATTTGCTCTCCCTCATCTCTTTAACCACTTCTAAACAAAAGTCAGCTGAGGTTTTTCTTACAAAATGCTCCTGCTATAATCTGTACTTAATTTTGGCATGCATTTTCTGTGTGCATTGGCTTTAGTCTTTTATTCTACACTGTTTGTCATGTCTTGTATGTTTTTTTATGGTACGTACGTCGATGTGCACTCAACATGTAACTTTGCTGCCTTTCATCGAGGTCACCTTTGAAAAAGAGTTTATATCTCAGCTGGTTTTTACCTGGTTAAATAAAGGTTAAATAAAAAAAAGATAAAAACTAGGTGGTGGAGGCTTCTCAGCAATCCTTTTTTACAGTAGAACTGTGAGGTGAGCTGAGGAGTGTCTTTCAGCCGAGCGAAGCCTCCGGCGGAGACATTTGCGTGGGCAAAATTCATTAATTTCCCAAACTGTGAAAATATAGGCATTAGCTTGATCCATGGGATTGAGTGTTGTTGCACACCTTCGTTCTCTGCTCATCTCTGGGGGCGGAACTGTATGTGTGAAGAGAGGATGTCCCCATAGCAACGCAAACTCAAACGCAGTTCCAGTAGTTGTGTTTGCGGAGACGGGAGAGGCAGGATGCCGGGGCCAGCCACCGAATGTAAAACAAGAGCTTTACACTAAACACATCTCTGCCTGCGAGTCCTCCCCGGCACCATGTGACGGCTGCAGAGAGCCTCTTGAATCAGTCACAGCATGTCAGTGGCAGCGAGATGACCTCATCCCGCGCTGCACTGAGATTTTTTTTTTTTATTTTATTTCTGGCTCTGCCTAATTAATCTGGGCACTCTGGTTGGCTCCTGACAGCAGGCTTGTAAAGTAAGATTTGTGCACTGCTCATTATCATTGATGAAGTGGAGTGTCAGTGGTGCCAGGAAGCTCGGCTGGTCGGGGCTGATGTGGGTGAGCTGGTGGTAGGGAAGTCGTCAACCCAGTCACTCCTGTCTGCGCTCCGGCAGTCCCACTCCCAGATTAATTGCTCCCAGACCACTTTTGCGGTTGAATTGAATTGTAATGATTCATAAGGAAGTGTAAAGTGTCTGATTGTACGTGGATGTGGAGGCGGCCGGGATGATCTCCGGGGTATATCCTGCAGATTCAGTTGTTAAGCTTTTATACTGGTGCTGCTGAGGGGAGAAAATAAGCCTGCATTTAGAGGATTTATTTATTTTCAGCTGCTGTTGCATTTAGCTGCAGGAGTGAAATTTATTTTTAAACTTCGTATTACCGTCGGATCCATATATTAACTACTGGGCTGCAATTTTGTCCAGGATGCTGCTGAAACGTCCTCCCTCAACAAGATACTTTTCATTCAGAATGAAACCTGGTAAATATGACACATCTCGCTTCATTATTAGGAAATTTGATTTATTAACTATTCATGACGTTAATATTTTTCACACTTGTGGTTATGTGTGGGTGTCTCCCTGATGTTTTTCTTCTAATTTTCAATCAATTTTCCAACCTTCATTCGTATTCGTCTGGCTGCTCGAATTACTTCCTTTTTTCCTTTCGTGCTTCTCATTGCCAGCATACCAGTGTTTCCACCAGGTTATTGTGAGCCCGGTGGCCCACCGGGCATAAGCATTGTGGAATTTTATTTTCGGAGGGTGTATTTTTATAACAACAGTTGCAGTGATGCAGCTCGGCTAGAAACATAGATATAAATGGAAGTCAATGGCAAGAGACAAATAATTTTTATGCTCCCATGTTAGTTGTGCCATGGGAACATGATCATGAAAGTTGCTAATTTAATTAATTTAATTTATGTGTTGGATAAATTACTTATTTACAACAAAACATTAGGTAATAATATTTTCACATCTCCAGTCAGCTGTTAACACTGACTTAATGTCGGGAATGTTTCAGAAATCTGGCTTTTTGAAAAATTCTCAGGTCTGTGATTCCAGCTGTGATTACGTTATCACAGAAACTTTCACGCCAGAGTTTAATGTTGTCATCAGTCTGTTGTTGGCCTCCACTGGGCCCCTGCAGACACTTCGTCGACTGAAACTTTGCCACTGGGCCGAACAACTTTGCTGGGAGAAACCCTGAGCAGCACCACTGAATATAGAGCTTCAACTTTAAAGCCATCTGTTTTGTTACATGTCCTCAAGGTTTCATTAAAAAATCTCATGACATGCTTCCTTTTTTTAAACCTTTTAGTTAAATTTACTTTTGCTCTTTGATTGTATGCACATTTTTGCCATTTGATATATTGTGGATGACTTTATAAACCTCTGTTTGCTCCCACGATTACTTACATATTCTTTTATTTTGTTGTCTTTTACCGTAGTGTCTTCATGTGCCTGAAGACTTGACTTTAAATCTGTTGTATCTCTGTTACATTAAATGCACACTGAGTCTTATGGTTATAAAACTGATGCCTTTATATGACCTACGTAAGCAAACAAGACCATCAGCAAGAAGACTGGCTATTTCTGTATAGTCATTCTTAATGTCTGCCCACCAGAATCAGCCATTACTGATTTCGGGCTTAAAATATTCTCAGAAACACAGTTCAGTTTGATGTTAAGCTGTAATGTGAGAAATGTTGTGCCCAGACAGCCACCATGTTGGATCTGGTTTCCAACGGACACTCTCAAAACTCAGATTAAACCAGGAAGTGTTAATCAAATATGGATCAAGATTATGTTACTGCATTCCCTATTAGAGCCCAACCAATAATATATTGGTCACCTAATATTATCGACCCGATAATGACCTATCATTGCTATATAGGTTTATACTGTATCTACAGTATATCGGCTTATGTTGACCGATATGTGCAGATATGAAAACATTTTGTAAAGAGAACATAATGCAGATTTATTTCTCTGCTTCACAGGCAGCATTCTTTGTATATCTGATCATTTTTATTAATTCAGGTTTAATATATATACATATATTATACAGAATTTTTTTACACCCTAATATCGGTACTGGCCACAAAAATTCAACGCCTGTTTTCTCACATAAAATATTAACATGTTTTAGGGTACCATTTAGCTGTAACGTGAGAAATATTGTGCCCTGGTGGCCGCCATTTTGGATGGAGACTCAAGACACTCTATTGAAACTGTTAAACCAGGCAGTGCTGATCAAATACAGATCAATATTCTGTTACTGTATTGCGGATTTCTCACCTAAAATGTTTTCAGAAATGTATTTTAGTGCATTTTAGTGTAGCTGTAAAATAAGAAAGTTAGACTGCTCACCTTGTCACCATGTTGAAAAAGGGACATGGAGAGGACACAGAGGGACTCACATGGACTCACATGCACGTGTTTATCAAAACACAGGACAGAGGACGCCATAACGCCGCTGTATCTTTACAAAGCAAATAGTAGTTTACTGATATCCAGAGAGGCTGACTGTCGTGTATTGCACCTTTAAATATTCATGAATAAATACAGTAAGAGACAGTCAAAACTAAAACAGTTCAATGCTCACAAACACAAGCAAATTAACTCAAAAATCAAAGCAGCATTTTCTGTCAGAGTAGTGCTAAACGGTGCTCACAGTAAATAATTATGTTAATACTAAAATCCATTTACATGGAACAAAAACAGGTGGACACGAGATTAAACCTGCCAGCCGGGGTGGTAAAACAAACTATGTCAAAGCCTCCTTGTTGACTTAAAATGCGATTTAAGAAACAATCCTAATGTTTGTTCGGTAGGTGTAAGCTCCTCGGCGTCGGTTTTGATGTCGAGCTAAAATCAAAGAGTGGCCTGCGTGGCTCAGCTGGAGGATCTGAAGCGGCTCGCTGAGCTCAGAGGGAGCTAAAAGGTGTGAGAATCTGTCGTACATGTAGATGATAAGTGCCCGGCTGAGGTTTTCTGGTGACATTGGCAATGACTAATATGGCCACACAAGGCTGAGGTGAAGAGGAGCGAACGTGAACACATGGTGATATATAGAGCGGGATAGCCTCTATTTAGGTGGACCAGCCAGTTCATCTCAGACGTATTGATCGGCACAATTTACTCTCTTTACTCAGAGGATTATGGCTCTGTAGAGTAATATAAAGGTTTCCTGACATGTCAATCAGCTGTCACAGCCAATTCCACCGAGCAGACTTCAGCCTGTCACTGAGACGGGCTCGCCAACTCCCCCACCAATCAGACAGGCTGCATGTCCATCACCGAGGGTTCTTGGAGGGCAGAGACTCTCCTTTTTTCCCACTCAGGGATGATATTGATACTGTGGTTCTCCGGTTCTGTCATGTTTATTAAATCAGCTCTGTGCCCACGACTGTCTGCGTGGTTTTTCTTTAGTCTGAACTCTGCTCCCGTCTGCTGCCAGACCCCTCAGTGATTAGGACCCATTTTAGTGACTGCACTCTAAAGAAGAAGAGTGCTAACTAGAACCATAAAGGGTTCTACGGCATGTATCCATACAAGAACCCTTTTTGGCTCCTAGTAGAATCTTTTATAAAGCTTACACTTGGAACCCTTTCAGAGGATTCTACATAGAACCCAACATAAAGACTTATACCTAGAACCGTCTGTGAAGCAATTCACCCAGAACCACCAGTGAGAGGTTTAAAGGAGAACCCTTCTATTGTGTAATGGTTCCACCCAGACCACTTTCTGGGGAGTCTATCTAGAATCTTTCTGCCTTCGAAGGGTGCTGTCCACTGTGGGAGTTCTACCGAGAACCCCTTTAAATTCCAAGGGTTTCATCTAGAACCCACAAAGGGGGTTCTAACAAGAACCAAGAATATTCCAAGGATCTCTATAACCCACCCAGCAGGTTCTACCGGGAACCCTTTTACATTCCAAGGTTTCATCTGGAACCAACCAAGGGGTTCTACCAAGAGCCCTTTTTATTCCAAGGGTTTTGTATAGAACATACTAAGGGGGTTCTATTCAGAACCTTTTTATATTCCAAGGGTTTTATATAGAACCAACCAAGGGGTTCTACCAAGAGCCCTTTTTTTATTCCAAGGGTTTTATATAGAACACACTAAGGGGGCTCTATTCAGAACCTTTTTATATTCCAAGGGTTTCATCTAGAACCCACCCAGAGAACCCTTTTATAATCCAGGGGTTTTATTTTGAACTCACCTAGAGGGTTCTATCAGAAAGGGGGGTTCCTCTGAGAATTCTTTTATATTCCAAGGTTTCATCTAGAACCCATTCAGGAGTTCCACCAAGAACCCTTTTGTATTCCTTGGTTTTATTTCAAACCGACCCAAGGGGTTCTACTGAGAACCTTTTTATATTATGCTACAAAGTACCCTTGACCAAAAAGTTCTTCAAGGATTTCAACAATCTCTCCACGGTTTTTTTGGATGAAAACCCTTAGAATCCTTGATGGACCCTTTCTTGAAAAAAAGAAAGTACGTGTTTCTGGGTAGAACCTCAGCCCTGCAGGAAGAACCCTTTTGAACCCTTGTTTCTCAGAGAGCGTACAGCAGAAGTGTGCGTGTGTTGGTGCTCCCCCCCGTTTCCTTCTGACCTCTGGAAGCGACTTCTTTGGCAGAAAGTGTGCATGTAGGCCGGCCAGTGGCAGGGCATCGATTCCATGGTTGGATTTATTGTTGAATCCCAGCGTTTGGATGAGAGGCTCTGACCTTGCCCATCTCAGGTGGGGAGAGCTGATGCCTTACTACCCATGGGCTGTAGTGAAGTTATTAAAAACTCCATTACCGCCATTCAAAGGTAGACATAACTCACAGTGCGGATATAGAGATGTCAAGACAGAGATTGATCTGAGAAAGAAGTGTAACCCAGAGAAAACTTAAGAAAGGTAGAAAGACTGCCAGAGCTGAAATACTGAGCTTTAGACATCAGTCAGAGCCCGAATGGATCTCTCAGTTACACATCTATCATACCCTTTTTCAATAAGCCCTCTCTGTCACTCTATAGATCCTGAAGGAGTTAAAGGATGAGGAGTGGGACATAGGCAATATCATCCACACGCTGACCAACAGGCGCTATGGAGAGAAGTGCATAGCCTATGCAGAAAGTCACGATCAGGTGGGTTATTTTCTATAAGATCCCCACTTCATGTAGAGTCGATAGACTCTGCATTATCTCTCCGTAGGTAATAAAACATAACCCACCTCTCTATCCAGGCTCTGGTCGGGGATAAGACCCTGGCCTTCTGGTTGATGGACAAGGAGATGTACACCAACATGAGCTCCCTGACTCCCATGACGGCAATCATCGACCGCGGCATCCAGCTGCATAAGATGATCCGCCTCCTCACACACGGTCTGGGCGGAGAAGGCTACCTCAACTTCATGGGTGAGTCACCGCGGTAACACACACAGAGAATCTAACCCTGCAGTTATAAATTATACCGTGCACCAGAATAAATAATATTAAGCGCTCATTAAGAAATATTTTATTACCCTTGTTATCTGCAGGTCAGGATTTCCCATGGTATATTTTAGTGTTTAAACAATTATGATAATTCTTCACTAATTTGAATCACCCACCAAGCAAAAGTGCCAAATGTTCCTTTGTTTCTCTTTCCTACTTTTTCTGTTTTATATCATTGTAACTGAAATATATACAGTTTTTATAGTTTTTGCAATTTGACGTCACCTTTGGCTCTAAGAAATTGTGACAGTGTAAACAACAAATAGATTAACTAAAAAGAGCAGTTTACGGATTCGTCTGTGATATAAAGAATTGTCTGTTGCAGCACTAATATACTGGAAATATGTCTTTGCATGGATGGATTTTATTTGCACACATTCCAATTAAAACATTCAGGCATAAAATTAGCAAAATGCAAAGTCTTTAGCTCATGTATGATCGGATGTTGTTGGAAACTTATTTCCCTGTCGATTAAACAGAAAACAGTCAAAATTGAGCACGATTTTTGAACCGTTGTCCCCGAAAAATATTTTCTTTCATTTGAAGCCGTTAATCTCATTGTTCGAAAACCAAATTTTATCCTAAATGTACAATGTATAAATGCTGCCACGAGGGGTCGCTCTCATATTAAAACTTTGACAAAAGACGTAGTTTGACGATGTTGTGACGTGGCGCGGGATCATGGGAGTTTTTGTCTGCACTTCTAAACAACCACCACAGCTGATGAAAATCTGTCTGATGAGACTCAGGCAGAAATCACGAACGAGGTGATGTTAAAGTTTTAATCACATTATGTTCAGTCACGTTCGCCGACTTCCTTTCTTACTCTCTGAAGAATCTGATGCATTGAGGATGAACTGGAGTCTGAATCCGTTCCTCAAGAAAGCACAAATAATGCAATAAAAACTGATGTTTCTTCTACTCAAAGTTGCTTATTATTATTCAGGGAAAAAATAGTTTCCAAAATGCAACACATAAGTGTTCAGAGTACTATTTTTTGCTCTTATCTAAGTACATTTTTACAGAAATACTTAATTTTAATATTATAATATATTATAAAATTGATATGTGTGTATAATATTCTAGTACTGTGAAATGCAGTAAAGTTAACAAATCAAAACTTTACGATCATTCCCTTAAACTGAAAGATTTTTTTTACACATCTGTACTGTGAAGAGATTCTATTTGCAATGCAAAACAGAATCTTTCATTTTATAAAACTTTTTTTTTTCAGTTTCTTATTGCTTAAAGGTGTGGTGGTGGTGAGGTTCAGTTCATACAACTTTGTTTAGTGAAAAGTAAAAATAAAAGAGAAACAGAGATGCAAAGTTCAGTGTGAGGATGTGAAAATATATTTCATGTTTATCAGTATGTCAATATTAAATCAATTCGATGCTTTGAAGGGGCGACACTCATTGCCGATGAATATGAGGCTAGAAAATAAAACATTTGCCAGATTTAATTTGACCTCTGGTGTAAACCATGCCCACTTCTGGTCTTTTATCTGAATACAGAGACGGATAATCTTGTTGGTTGAACAGATACAGATAATGACGTCTGTGTGCATCGTCTACGTCATTCCTATAAGTTATAGCAACTAGCAACTAGCTAGTAACGGCTACCAGGAAACACACTGTTTCCTGGAATAAAGTGCTGATTTCTCTGCATTTGAACATGTTTATGTTTCAACATATGTGCACAACTTATCAAAACTTATAACATATATATGGATTCTTAGACATCTCAATGCAGAAATGTTGCATCTTACAGCTTTAACAGGTGTGATACATTACTAAAATATTAATAATCAGTTGAATCAATTAGTATTTCTGGTGCTGACTAGTGAGGGTTGCAACATTCAATCGATCAGATGACTATTCGTGCTCAGCTCTACTGTATAATCATGTTGACTCAGCTCTCATGTTACGTATCCTATCACAAATGACACAACGTCCCACTGCTGCACCACATTACAGGACATATAGTTTTATTATATGTACAGTAATGACAGCAGGTCATATTAAAATATAATCATACCAGGTGACATTGACCAGTCAAGAGCCAATCGGGGTCGTGATTGTGAGGCAGCGTCCGTCTGTTTGCTTCATTTTTTTTATTAAAAGAGTCGAGGGGGAATCATTTCAGATCCCACTCATGTGCTGTATTCTTCCTGAATCTGAACCTCTCCCCCCTCAGGCTGACACAACGAACCCCGAGTGTTCACCAAACACATACAAACACGCATTTATTCTTCTGTCCGTCCAGCTCCTCCACGGCCAACAGGCAGAAACAAGCTTCACTATCAATCTTTAAATGATCATCAATACATACAGTACCGCTGTTAGGGCTGTTCTCTTTTTGTGCTATAGTGTCTTTTATTTTTGTAAACATCTTTATATCATCTTGGATCAAACTTTATTTTACAGTTTACTAAAAAGACATAACAAACCGTACTTTGTATGAAATCAGACTAAAACTAGAAATAAATTAGACCCTTATTGGACTTAATTAGAGTGTAATTAGAAACACATTACAATAAAACTGGGAAATAAACTAAAGTATATTATTTCCTATTGTTAGATCATTATTAGACTTTATTAGAGGGTAATTAGAGACACATTACAGCAGAGCTGTACTGTAAAATAAAGTAAAATGTGTTAATTACTCTCTAATAAAATCTTTTTCACATTATTTCTAGTTTTTGTATAATTTAATCCAAAGAACAGTTTGTTTTGTCTTATTAGTGTACTGTAAAATAAAGCGCAGTGTTTATTTGCCTCAGGGTTTATTTGCTCAAACAGGTTTCAAACCAAGATATCTTAATTCATGCCGGTGTGAAATATCTAGATGTAGCCCCGTGTTTCTTACTTTCCATTTGGGGGTAAAGTGCTCAGTTATTAGATTTGTTACGTGTCTTTCATGGACGC
>JAJHUR010098749.1:1467-12178 GCA_027495735.1 Lutjanus campechanus | reverse complement strand
TTTTTTGGAAGAAGAAAGAAGTGCCTGCTGTTAAACTCTGGCTCACTGAGTTAACAGAAACGCAGCGTTTAGAAAGAATTAGATTTGTTCTGAGAAACAAACTCGGGGAATTTGATGAGATTTGGCTCTACTTAACCTCCTATCTGAAAGACTAAACTAATTCAAATCCCGTACATGAACTACACCACACGTAACATTAGGTAACACTCCAGGGGAGGGTTGAGGGCTCGAGTGGGGAGGATGGGTGGGTCTTTTTTTGGGTGGGCTTTTTTTTTGTGTGTGTGTGTGTATGTTCTGTGTTCATTCTATGATGTGAGGACTATTTTTTTTTTAACAACTGATAAGTAGTTTGCTTTAAAAAGAAAGAGGAAATATGTTTTTCTGGATGCCATGTATGATGATGCAGCTCTTCACAATAAAATATTTTAAACAAAAAAACAACAACAAAGAAATAATTAACACGTTCTCAATTTAAAAAAAGAAACAAGAACCATGTAAAAGTGTAAATGTAGAGTTACCTAACAGCTGCGTACATTATGTAACTTTAATTCTAACAGACTGAGCTAAAGCTAGCTTACATCTCAGCCAACATTGGTCAAATGGTGAAATACGGCAGGTATAGATGAATCCGGTGACCGCTTTATGTGTTCTGCCACCTTGTGGTGGCGCTATTGCTGTGGTGGCACGTCGTGTCCATCACTCTGTGTCCGCTGGTGTGAAGGGAACTCCAGATTTGCAAGACTCTCGCAAATTTGGGGTTCCCTTCACCCCAGGGTTTTTAATAGATTTTTCAGCCCGAGTTGCAGTTGCTAACCTATGATTGGACAGTTGCTGCTTGGAAATGGGGCTTAGCAAAGGGTCACTTGGGTCATGATTTCTTTAAAGAGAAACTGGTCTTGAGTTAGAAACACTACTTTGAGCACCATGGGACTAGTTACATCTAGTTCCATCATGCTAGAGAGAAGGCAGCCAATATCTCTAAAACTCTGCAGCTCATACCAAAACAGTATAGATGGATGAATAACACTACAGGCCAGAAGAAAAATATATATTTTTGATTTTGGGGTGAACTGTCCCTTTAAGTAAACTTTTAAATAGCCAAGACATCTGAAAGAACAACCTTTGTTTGCAGATACTGTATTTTCCCCTTGTGTTTTGTGAAGAAGATGACTGCATCGGTTATGTTGTTATCGCCACATATTGTTCTTGTAAACATTTGAAAATGCTGCCATGAGGGTAAAGGAAAATATCATTCGGTGGAGTTTGCGCCTTATTATAAAGTACTTTTCTGTCTGGGATATCCTAAATTCCATTTATGAAAAAGTTCAATCCAAGCTAAAGTGAAAAAATGATCCACATTAGGATACAGTTTCACATTATCTTATCTAGAATGCAATATATAACCATTATGATATTCCACAACAGTGTTCAGCGCTCAGACAAACACAACACAAGTCTCAGCATGTGAATCATCACTGAAAGTGTTTGCAGAATGAAGAGGAATGACCTCGACGTATCCGAGGTGTTAAGAACGAGGTTGATCCCTGTCACGAGTGTTTTGTTGTCTCCACACACTCAGCTGAGTCACATCAAGGTCCGCAGTGCGCGTTCAGACGCAGTGTTGTCCCCATATGGTCGAGCGCGCCCGCATCTGCTCTGTGACAACACTGACGGTGTATCCCACGGCGACCTGAGCAGGCTGGTAGGCTGAGATTTCATCGGCGTGATGTAAAAAAAAAGACGTAGGCTGCTGCTTCTGAGGTGCTGCCACTCGTTCAGCCAGCAACAAACACGCTGAAACTCAACTGAAGGCTGCGAGACACCCACATGCTCACAAGCTGCTGGCGGAATAATCAACCGTAACAGGCTGTCATACAGACGACCAAAGGGCAGTCAGGTGGCTGCAAGTTAGTGTGAGAGGGGGTTAAATGACTAATATTGAGATAACACCCCATTTTTCGTTCATAGTTTGTGAAATAGTCACGAAAATGTGATCTATAGATGCATGTGCATATTTTTCCTGACAAACAGCACAACCTTTACAGTACATATGCAATATATCTGCCAGTGGCATTAAACGGGATCCAAGCAGGCTGCAAGTATTTGCCAAGCATTGATAAGACACACAACACACAGTCATGCAGAGGTTGTCACATTGTTGGCATGTGGGGATTTGAACCTTTGACCTTTGGATCCCCACATTAAAACGCGAACAAAAGTAATAAAATTCAGAAAAAAATCAGACATCATTCTGCTGGTTTCAGGTGTTTTTTTTGTCAAATATTTTGGTGATGTTTCATCAAACACTGAGCGAAAAAGAAAATGTTGTGCATACAGTACAAATTATTATTAATATCACTCCAGACTCATTGACTGATTTGAACACAATTCGAAACACTTGACATCTACCATTTATAGAACGTATGTGTCAAGTTTGGTGGTATTTAAAATGAAAACTTGTGAAGATAAAGATATTAATTAATTTTTGATATTTAAATATAGAGTGATGGACTTCTGAATTGACAACAGGTTGCAGTTTTATCACAATTCAGAGGATGTGTTGAAGAAATTTCAGCTCCGTAGGACATACGGCTGATTTTTGGATTGTGAAATGTCTAGAAATTTAGATTTGTTGTAATAAGTCCCGCCCAACTAAATCAATTATTACCAAAATTCATGCCTGAACTGAGTCATGACCTGAGATCATGTAAAACAATTTTCATACAAATCCATGCAGCCAATTACGAGATATAAACTTTTCACATTAGTGGCGCCCCCTAGAGGTGAAATGCAATCTGCTTTAATATGTTAGGTTAGCGAACAATCCTGTTCATGTGTCCCAATACTAACACTGATATCTCATTGCGTTCATGGGTTATTACAGATTATTATTATTATATTATTACAGACTTGATAACTTTTGATCAGCAAAGTCTGTACGTGATGCTGACTCATGTTATTGCTGAACGGTCCAACGGCCTAAGAGCTCCTGAAAAAAGTTTTTTGATAAAAACTGAGAAAAAGTCATAAAAGTTGACATATTTAAAAGAGAGGACTACTTGAGGAAAAGATGCAGATGAATTAAAAGATTAAAATGGTGGAAGATTTTTTCGTCTACCTCAAGCCATTTTCAAGGTAACTGCAAAAATGCAGACTTAATTGTTACAGCGCCACCTTAAAGTCACTGAGTGCCACTGCTGTTGCCTGAGTAAGTGGGTGGAATTTGCAGCCCCACTTGCCAATTTTGGTGAAATCTCATCTCAGAGTTTTTGCTTCACAAACACTTTTAGAGAAAGAAAGAATAGTCAGAATAAAAACAGTTGGTCAATATAGGGAGGAGGACGGGGTGGATGGACAGACCAAACACTGGACTTACAAGACTCTTCGTGATCATTTCAGGGAACTTCCTAAAACTTTGGTATCTTGCTCATGGCTGGTGCCTCGTGCCCTGCGTCATACACGGTGATGTGTGCCTGATGTATGTTCTTACCAGCTCGCTTGTCAGATCATCATTTTGAGAAAGCTAACAAGCTAACAAACTGGTAACCTAAAAAGTTGTCGTATTGTATTAAAATAATTGTTGTCTTTTTAACATCAAGATTAAACCGGAAAGAGACCTCACCTTAAAGCAGAGGAGTTTTTTTTTTTTGTCTGTGATCATCAGTATACAAAGATACACCGAGATTTTGTCTCCTTGTGCTGCTGCACAGCCGCAACTGTCATCAGACTTGGCTGCAGATTTTCAAATGATGTTATGACAGTGTCTTGACAGTCTTATGCACACCCCTTCAAATTAAGTGTCGCACTCTTGTCCATCAAAATGATCTTTTATTTTACTTTAATGGAGATAAATCATGCAGACACTTTGAAAAAAGACAACCTATTTGGTAAAGTGAGGGCTTCCTAATTAAAAGGTGCGTTGACAGTTGAAAAAAGTTTTTTTATGTTATGAACTAAGAAATTTATTTATTTTTTAAAGTTATCTCTCCTTCTGCTCTCCATCTCTCAGCAGGCCTTTTTAATGCTCTGTTGAATCACATGTTACACGCTGCTATAAAAAGCCTTCAAAACTCTCTTTGTCTTGCCTGTTCTTTCCTCGCTTAACCAGGTTTTCTGCTGGATCTGCTGGTGCAACACAAAGCCTCTCAAAAGTCTGCCTCCCTCTGCATTTCTTTATCTGGCTCTCTTGATAGGGAGTATTTATTCCCCTCTTCTCTGCAACTGGATTTGCATCCCGGACAAGCAGATAATCACATCCACTCAGAGCGCCACATACACACACACACACACACACACACACACAAACACATACACACACTCAGGAATGTTGCAGCTTGGGGCAGTTGCTGCAATGCAGGTTTGATTAACAGCACTCTACTATCGATTACAAGGATCGATGCACTAATCCGCATGTCTTATGAGGATTGAGGGGCTGTGCAAAGCGACTGGGGGAAAACAGAACACTCTGCAGGACTTAGAAAACTTCATGTGAGTGCAGAAATTATAGTATGTGCTCATTTCTTTCATGTATTGATAGCAAATTAGTGGACAGAGCCACCATGACATCATCCACTGCTTTATGGACGACTGTTTTGAAGTCTCGAGTTTGGCATTATGCCATCTTGTTTTTTGCAACCAGGGCATGCCGACATGAGTGTGGAGGTGGGGGTGGGTGACGTGCTGCGACTTGGGCAGTGCTTGGTTTTGGCTCGTCCGTTCAGCAGGAAATAATGGCGGCCTGCCTGGTCGCAATCATTCTGGTATTACGCCCAAACAGTACACTAAAATATGTTTCTGAAAACATTTTTAGTTAGAAACAGGTGATGTAATAACAGTATCTTGATCCATATTTGATCAGCTCTGCCTAGTTTATCAGTTTGATCAGAGTTTCAGGAGGTTGGAAACTGGGGACACAATGGCGGCTGCCTGGTCGTGTCTAGAAGGGAACCCCAGACTGGCAAAAGATCTCATGAGAGTGATCATTTGATCTTTCCCCAACCAGAACCAAGTGTTCTTTCTCCCTCAGCCTAAGAAGATGTTAACTACAGTGTTGTTACGCTGAGGCCAACTAGCATGTAGGATAGCTTATATGGAACTGCACTGCATTCAAGTCAGCCTAGATGGCACTTTGTCACATTTTGTCTACTAAAGGGGCACCCTAGAGGGCATTTAATCATGCTTTATGTATGATAGGGGCAACCAAGGGGAACTATATCATATTTTGTCCACTGGAAGGGCACCTTAAAGGGCACTTCATCACATTGTCTTGGATACTGGGCCATCTTGGAGGACACTTTTTCATGTTTTGTCCACTAGAATGGCATACTAGAGGGCACTTTATTACATTGTCTTGGACAGTTGGGCCACAGTATTACAGCAGTAGTAGCAGTAGGATAACTTAATGAAATGTTTTAAAAAACATTTTACGTGAGAAAAAGACAATGTAGTAACAGAATCTTGACCCAGATTTGATCAAAACTGCCTAGTTTTGATCTGAGTTTTGTAAGCCCACTGTATGGACTCACTGAAAATGACCAGTCACATGGCAGCCCTGCCCCAAAGCACACCCTGCTTTATCGTCCATTTACTCTGACCATAATTTACAAAATGAACATTACACTGCATTGAAGAAGACTTCAAATGGACGACTGAGACCATAAACCTGTAAACTTAGGAAACCGTTTAATAAGGTCATAAATGACAAGTAGGGCTTCACAATTAATTGCAATATTGTCACAATCGCAATATGGCCAAGAGCATCATTCACACTGCAGAACCAGAGCCAAACAGCAGTACTCTGGAAAAAAAAGGAAAAATATGTAAGAAAACAGATTATAATGAGGTAGTGTAGTAGTAGATGCCCCGGTTTTTGAGTTTTTTGTCAGTAAAAATGAAAATTGTAATGCAAAAATTATCATTCCCACTAACTGTATCACATATCAGGTTTACTTTTCAGACCCGGAAGCTCCGTCCACTTCTTCTACTGTCTACAGTTTCAAGCAGTACAGGCGAGTCCTTCAGCACCATGGACAGCTCCACATGAAGAGGACAGACAGCTGCCAGAGCTGAATGAGGCTCTGGGGACCGAGAGACGATATTACCCAGCTCATACTGGAGATATTTCTGGACAAGCTGATTGCCGTGGCTCAGTGTTATCCAGCAGGGCTTTAGGCGAACACCAAAAATGGCGAGGGGTGGAAAATACAAGCTGCGGATTTTTACTAGGTCTGCTAATGAGTCTTCTTGGCCTGTCTGTAATCCTATAAATATTCATGCTCCGTGGGTGGGCCTACAAGTTGATGTGGGCTTTAATCAGTTCCACTGTCTTGACCATATCATGCACCCTTCTGAAACCACCAACAGATCTTGGAGCGTTCCCACGAATGATAATTCCTCTCCACACTGATTCTTGTGAGCGCTCTTTGCTCGGGTGGTTGGTGTGTGCAAGAACAGCGAAACGTGAATGACCTTGCTCAGCGCAAACAAGGACAAAATCAATCAATCAGTCAGCTGATGGACAGAATACGCAAATCCGCCCACAGAGAGTAGGGCACGAGTGGCTGCACTCATCAGCTACACCTACATGAAGATGAAGAGCACTCATCTAGAAACATCACGTGTTATAAAATAAAGAAACCTCTCTCCACAAAGACTTAATTGCAGCAGTTAGTAAGAAGTAACAGAGCAGCTGCAATTTCCTAACGTCTCAGGGTGCTATGAAAGTTATCAAGAGACCCTATGTGACCTCAGGAAGAATCCTCACTACATTCTACAGAGGGAGTATTAAGAGCAGCTGCATCACTGCCTGCTTTGGACCCTCTCTGATTGCAAGGCACTACAGCGGATATTGAGGACAGCTGGAGAGATCATCGGAGCATCCATCATCTTCCCTCCATCACAGACATTTATAGCACACGCTGAACTCTTCTTCTTCTTCCTCCTGCTACCAGCATTCAGGCCATCACAGCCTGCGTAGCACTTTCTTCCCCCAAGTCACCAGACCCCTCAACACCGAATTAGTGGAGTAGGCTAAGTTCGTCAAATGTAAAAGTTTGTCAGACTTAATATTACTCTTCAGATCTACTCATACACGTAAGTTCATTAAATGCATTATTTCAAGCTTGTGTAACTTAGTATTACTATTATGATCTACTCATTTCATTTAGTTTATCTTTAATTTGGCTACCTTTACGTTACTATTCAGATCTACTCATGTACTGAAGTCAAGAAAACTTAACCTGTGGACTATTTTAAGTTTGTCAAACTTAACATCACTATTCTTACGTATGCACGCAATTTACTTCACTCAGTTCAGTTCAGTTCAGTTCACTCAAGGTGCTATTTTAACTCTGTCAAACCTAATACCACTATTCTGATCTATGCATGTAATTTAGCTCACTCAAAGAGCGATTTTAAGTTTGTAAAACTTAATACTACCATTCAGATCTATTCACGCACTTAAGTTAATAAAACTTAACTTGCTCATGTAATTTAGTTCACTCAAGGTGCTGTTTTAAGTTTGTTAAACTTAACATTAGTGTTCTGGTCTTCACATGTAATTCAGCTCAATCAAAGTACCATATTTAGTTTGTCAAACTTAATATTACTGTTCAGATCTACTTAGAAATGAATGATTCCATGTGAAGATCAGAAACTGTTCTTATTTGTCTACCTTATACTACAGTATAAGTCAGTGTAAAGTCACAAACATACAGTATATGAACATCACTTGTATTTCAAAATTCTGAACAGCTGGATCTTAATAGTAAAGTTATGGTTAATAAACTAAAATAGCACTTTGAGTGAACTAAAGTACATGAGTATATTAGGATAGTAATGTTTAAGATAGCACTTTGAGTGAACGTCTCAACCAAAGTCAACACAACAAATCCCTTTTTTCTTATCTTTTCTTTTTTTTAGTGTTTATTGACCCCAGCCGAGGTTTGCGTTCTCTGACTGTCCTTCTGGTTGGCCTTGTTTTTAGCTGTATGTCTATTTCTATCTTCTTGATAGTTGTGTGTAACATTGAGAGCGATGAAAAAACAGCCAAATTTGTATGTATGTATGTATGTGTGGATGTGTATTTGGCCAAAATGCTGACTCTGATTCTGATTAATCACACTGAAAGTTGTATTCTGATGGTCATTCCAATATGTGCTAAAATAAAAGTTATACAGCAAAGTAAGTGTGTGTGTTTGTGTGTGTGTGCCTCTGCCAACACACATTCTCTGCTGCAACTGCAGCAAAATTCTAACATAAAGTCAATATGAATGCATTTAAAATTTAAATGGAGATGCAGTTGCTTCAGCTTCCATTTAAGCCCAATTTCACAGTGATACATGTGGTTCACTCCTTAACACTACAACCAGAGGGGCTAATCAAATGCCAGAGGGGACCCACCGGCCCCTCCATTGCTCATAATGGATAAATGCACCTCTCCGATGTCTCTTCAGACACCGCATAACAGAGCAAAAGAATAACAGCTCTACAGGCTTAGAAACAGAACAGGAATCATCCATTTTCACTGCTTTAACAGATGAAATCTCAATTGTCCCCACTGGAACACTGTGTCATTGCAACAGTATAGAACAGGAAGTGTTAGAGATGAGTAGTACAATAGGGCAGAGTGGAGGACAAAAAATTGGATTTCCAAAAGATGGATTGTTACCTGCAAAATTTCTCCATTTTCGAAAACGTGATTCTCTGTATTCATCTGAAACACTACTACGCTACATACACACTAATGATCCATCCAACCAACCATGTTCTTCTGCTTATCTAGGGTCAGGTTGCCATGACGGCAGCCTAAGCAGGTTATTCCAGACGTCTCACTCCCGAGCCATACTTTCCAGCTCCTCCTATCTCTAAGGCTGAACCCAGACACCCTACAAAGGAAACCCATTCCGGCCACATGTATCTGGGGCCACTACTCAAAGCTGAAAAATGACCATAGATGAAGGTCTGAATGTAGATCGACCAGTAAACAGAGAGCTTTGCCTTCCAGCCCAGCTCCCTCTTCACCGGTGCAAAGCTTACATTACTGCTGACGCCTGGCGATCTCACACTCCATCCTCCCGTCACTCAAGAACAAGACCTGAAGATACTTGAACTCCTTCACTTGGGGCAGCAACTCGCTCCCATCCTGGAAGCAGAGAACCATGGCCTCAGACTTGAAGGTGCTGACTCGCATCCCGGCTGCAAACTGCCTCGGTGCATGCTGAAGGTCTTGGCCTGATGAAGCCAACAGAACCACATTCATCTGCAGAAGCAGAGACGCAATTCTGAGGCTCCCAAACCGGACACTCTCCTCATCATAGCTGCTCCTTGAGATCCTGTCTCTGAATGTGTCCAACACCAACTGAGAATGAGTTTGTCTTTGTGCTGAGAATACAGGCACAAAGCACCGGATGGCTCGTAGCAACAGCCCCAGCAATAGCAGTAGCCAACAACCTTGTCCCGCTGGGGACAAGGCCTTCTCCACGTCCACAAAACTCATGTAGACCAGATAGTCTAACTCCCATTATCCCCCAGCATACGTCCCAACCCTCCCGATTTTCCCAGGAGACTCCTGTTTTTCATTGCTCTCTCCCTATTTCCTCTGCAACCTGTGGTTCCGGAGCAACTCTAGCCCCTCTCCAGTGGCTCATTGTGACTTTGGCACAATATTATATGGAAATGAACAACAGGTATTTCTTTGACATCATAATTTTCATTTATCATTGTTGTAGAACTGTCAAAGGAAAAAGTTGAGACAACTCAAAATTTCAAGGCAACGTACTTCAGTAGTTTTGAGCCCAACTCAGACTCTTAACTTTGAAAAAAGTTTTACAAACTACTGATCTTTTGTTGAGATAATTTATTTTTTATTATTAGATAAACTTAAATCTTTGAATTGCAGAACCCCCCAGAATTGTACTGTATATTTGACTGTATATAAGTGAAAGTGAATGATGGTTAAAATTTTGAAACCCATTTTCTTTTGAGTTTCTAAACCTCAAAGATTCAAGTTTATCTAAAAAAGAATATAAAATGATCTCAACTAAAGATTATAGGTTGGCAAAACTTTTTATTTTAAAATATAAGAGTTTGAATTGGGCTCAAAACTCAAATCTATTGCAAGATGTCGCCTTGGAATTTTGAGTCATCTCAGCTATTTATTTTAGTCTAAAGTGATTTTTACGTTTGCCAACTGTAAAAATACACAGCCTAGACACCAAATAAAAAAAAAAGTTTTTATATTTCATCAACTAAAATGTGCATCAATGCACATGTCAATGGTTTGGTGCCTTTTGCTCAACATTTTGATCATGGCTCGTCTTCTTGAGTCCCTATAAGCTAGAAATTAGGGATGCACCATTCGACCGGCCAGAGACCGGAACTGGCCGGTTTTTAGTGTGACCGGACCTGACCGGTGACCAGCTGGTCAGCGACACATATTCTATTCTGTGCCGGTCACATTCACACACATGCTCTGCACACAATGGTCACGTCATGCACGCAGCAGGCCATAATGTCACACCAACAACAGCGCTGATCACAGCAGCACACACTCAGACACATGCTTGCATGAAGTTAGAATAGAATAGAATAGAATAGAAATACTTTATGAATACCCAAGGGGAAATTCTGTCTGTAGTAGTCTCATCTATTAGTATAAGAATTATAGAGTCTGATGGCAGTTGGTATGAAAGATCTTCTGTATCTCTCTGTC